>JAIPMN010004338.1:4911-20767 GCA_020650975.1 Apostichopus californicus | reverse complement strand
ATATAATTATATATATATATATATATAATTGAAATTGTAGTGAGTTGAAAAATCCAGAACAGTGAAAGTTCACCGGGATTCGAACACCAGCCTCCCGCTTTCGGTTCGAAACCCATAAGGAAGGTCGTAATTCCACTGTAGGTGTATATAAAAGGCCAGATCTTGAAAGAGATACTTTGAACAGACTCTGTTAAATGAAATGGAAATAAAGGCCAAGGTAATTGAATACATATTTATATTTGAAACATTAATGGGTTGGAAAATCCAGAACATTGAAAATCTTCCAGTCATCACAGGAATTCAAACCCATATGTTATGGATATGTTACATTAATACAGTCCAGGGCTGAATACAGCAAATACAGTACATCTTCTCTACACTTTGTTTTTCCCTCTTGTTTTCGTTCCGTTTTATGAAACTAGCCTTGCGTAAGATTTCACGAACGGTGGACTCCACGTCCAGTCTGCCACAACCGTTTCATGGGGAGGATGACCACAGAGGTAGTCTTATTGCCTTTTAGCTTGAGGGTCAAAGGTTAAGGGTCAAAGGTTAAGGCACGCTGTCACGTCTTCATTCTTATCTTGTCATCTGTTTATAGAGTGATGAGGAGGTCGTTGTCCTTGTTGTCTAGTGGAGGCTGCTGGTTCATTGTCATGTTTTGATTGGTTTTGTCATACTTGAGGTCATATTTGTGTTTCATGGATGGTTTTCGGAATATCGAACAGTTTGCGGTTGCTGAAAAGGTTGACTTTTGTGTCTGTCCGTCGGTTGGTCTTGGACCAAAGATTTTACTTGATTGGTTTCATTAATCCTGCTGCTTTCAATCATGTACACCATTCACACAGTATCAGTCTCTGCATTTGGTTCATACTTGCCATGATATAAAGTTTTCCATAACTGAGCTTGCTTTGCTGGCAGAAAATTCCTTATTAACCACCAGGAACAACAACAGCTTGTTGCATGCATTATTTATAAACATACTCATCTGGGCTTGTAACTGCAGGTTGAAAGTGACATTTAAAGAGAATCCATATCGCTCATTGATCTATTGAAATATCCACCAATCCCCAACCACCCCCTCCCTCATTTTATTTTCTCCTGTTCATATAACTTGGTTCTCCGGTGATCACCATTTCCCCAAATTATGAAATCTCAAAACTGTATTATGTGATTCAAAGTGCTTCTAAGAATATTTTTTTGAGGGGAATGTCCATATGAACAAGACAACTGTAATTTTGGTTCAGGTGTGGGCCTGATTTCTCTTGGGGATTGGGACGGGAGAGGAGGAATATGGCTACTCTTTAACATATTAATGGGAGTCTCACTGCATTAATGGAACAATGTGTATCACTGGGGCACATATCAAATAGACACTATTAATGCATGCAATAGTGTAGATGAATGCACCACACATAATGTTGGCAATATTCAAGAAAGCATTAATTGCTTAAAGTACAGATGAAATGATCAGATACAAGTATGTTGCATTGATAGCTATCGATCTTTTTCTGTTATTTTTATTTTTATTGTTATCATCATCTTCTGTTTTGGCTTGACTTGGATAGAAGAATTCATTTGAAATTCTTGCTGTGATGTGGCTACATGAGTGGTTAAAGGCATTTTTGGTCATATTAACGATAACGTTTTAACCTGGTATTGAAAAGCTTATCTCAAATGTAGAGAGCATACTTCTTTTTTTTTGGCTTCATTTTCTCTGACAATGGACAACTGTTCTGTCTATGAATATTCATAGTTTACAGCCTATACCTGTATGTCCTGTCATTGCTGATGTATAAAGTTAATTTATGCATAAAGTTTGCATAAACAAATGTATAATGTATGCAGGACAAACAGTGGCTGCTGCATATGTTATCAAGGGAATCGTCATTATCGGAAGATTTATACTTCTGCAGGAAAAAATTAAATTTTGTAGATTTGGTAAAATAACAGAAGGTAGATGGATCAAGTACGCCCATGTAGATTTGCTGGAACGCATGCAAGCTTTGCATAAATTGTTTAGTTGAAAAGGTCATCATTAATGGCACCAAATATGGTAGAAAATCCAATCTTGGGTCATTCAGTTTCTAATTTCAATAAGAATTTGGGGAGAGAATGCCTCCTTTCCACATTCATGAATGTAAAAGCTTGAAAACACATATTACTTTATATAACAGCTTGTAGAAGATGACCATTGTGCTATCTATGGCTATTAGTTTGTATATTAAAACGTGACATCAAAACTAGCCAAAGTTGATGGTAACATAGGTTGCAAAATTATTGCAAGCAATCCATAACATAAATTGTTACCATACACATGCAAAGTACAAGCTAAGTTAACCTTGGGTGACTACTCTGGAAGCTAATGCTTTCTAGTGTAATTGGTGGCTATTCTGTTACCCTTGAATAAGGTTTATATCAGCATTTGAAAGTTCTTTTATTTCACTTCCATTAGATTAGCTTCAGCTTTTTTTTTTCAACAAGAGATGTTTGCTACGATTCTCAAAATGATCTGCATTTTGTTGAATTCTGGGTCAATAATATGCAAGTCAATAATATGCTAATATGTAGTCTTTAACCTGGCAGTCTCTGTAAAAGACTGTCCAATTAACAGAACTTATTGAAGCCTTTTGCATATTTTAACATATTCACAATGATCCTGGAATACAGGTATTTATATTTACATATAATCATTGAGTTTTCATCGCCAAAGGACAGTTTTTTGCTGCCTCTCTCTCTCTTTATTGAATTATTACGTTTCCATCAGACATTTGAAATCAAATTATGTTGATATTTATGTTAAAGTGTTGGAAGTGTTGATATTTGGCTTCTCTATAATGAAACCTTGGGGTAGTATAGCAATACATCTGAACATTTATCAGGGGCAAGCACCTCGGATGGAAGCAAAATCATTTTCCCTTGGATAATGTTCAAAAATCAAAAGTGCTTGGAAATGTTGGGAAATAGCTGTATAGTAATGGAAGTTATGGGAAAATAAAATTGAGTTAAACAAATAGATGGAAAAATATAAATTTGGACTATTTAGCTTGGTTTTGAGTGAATGAGTAAAGTCAGGTATTTGTTATATCAACTATGAACTATTGAAGTAGATATTAGGATTGTTGTGGTTTACACGCTATCGTGTATGATCACATGAAGGACCAGGTGAACTATTGAAGTAAATATTAGTGTCCTTGTGGTTTACACACTCATTGTGTATGATCACATAAAGTACCCTGTGTTATCAATGTATTTTTAAAAGATTGCAACATTATTATATATTTGACTTTAAGCTGATGAAATTTGATACAATTTTCTGTATTTTTAGCCGCTAAGAGCAAAATCTCAACTGCGTCACTACAGTCGAGCGCTAGTAGTGATTCTCAACCAGGAGGACACCAAGCCAGCAGTACCGAAGGTATCAGTCACAAAATAATATAAACACAGTCATGATGATGTAGTGCTTTAAAGATAATTAAACCACTCATAGATGCATTACCAGCTACTTTTTTCTTTTCTAATCTGACGAGCCATTTATTTGCAATCTATATATATAATTCCTTTCTTTAACTCATAGTAGAATTTGGGTACATGTTAATACTAGTCCTAAAAATATGTTTTGTTGGATGGGACATTTATAAAGACACATAATCATGATAATTTCTATGCAAGTGAAATAAAAATTTAAAAAACTCTGGTTTTTTTGTTGTTGCTACTGTATATGTTAATACACATATGTGGCAACAGAAGTTCAGTCAATGTGGTTAAACCCATTTATATTAAATTGGCATCTGAGCTTGCATATCATTATGAATATTTAGGACGATCCATGCATCCGACTTAATATAGTGCTTTGTCTCTCGGTGCCAAATGGGTTCTGTCATTGGGAAAGGAAC
The DNA here is from genome assembly GCA_020650975.1 of Apostichopus californicus. Classification (NCBI taxonomy): domain Eukaryota; kingdom Metazoa; phylum Echinodermata; class Holothuroidea; order Aspidochirotida; family Stichopodidae; genus Apostichopus; species Apostichopus californicus. Next base: position 16,874 of record JAIPMN010004338.1, on the reverse strand, counting down.
CAAATCTGGGCAAAAAGACCTGTTTATGGTATTTTTAATGGCACAGTACAGCATCTAACGAGTCTAGTTAGGCCATGAGTGGTTCTTCAATAGTTTACAAAATACTGTAGTCTTTGCTTTTCTAGCAAATCTGGAGATCAATTAGTCCATTGGATTTTTTGGCTAATTGTTGCAAATATTCCTTTTATTATTGGATTGTTTCAAATTTTGAGGTTGCCAGTGATGACATAGGTTTAATTTTTCCTACAAAATAAACAAATGTACCTCTTCCTTGGGTGGGTTGAGTATACCAATGTTAAAACGGTTTTCTTTATTGGAAAATACTCCCAACATTTTACCTAAGTTATTATATTCCAAAAGAAAGTATTGTTTTGATGAGAAAGTAGAAAACCACTTGGCTGAACACTTTTAAGCTCACCTCCACTTGAAACGCCTGCTGTACATAATGTTAATTTAACACAAAAGACATATAATTGACAATATGTAAATCTGTATGTGCAACTTAGCAACGGGAGATAAAAAGGAGCTAGTTAATAACTCTGAGATGGAAATGTCAAAAGAAGAAAAATTGTCTTCTGTATCTGCCATCTGGTAAAAATAATTTAACAAATATGTTAGGAATTCACATGATGTAAGGACTATCCTTAATCAAGAAAAATATTGAAAATGCTGAACTTAGGAGGGAAGGACAACTATAAACCGAAGGACAATGTATAAACTGAGGCAATGATGGTATTGTCCTCCAGCCATTCTGCCGTAGTATATTTTAGATTAATTTATGGACAGGATGGATGGTTATAATATATACTGAGTGCTACATATTACCATAAATTAGCAAACCCTGCATCCTTTCAAGCCATTAATATAAAGTTCTCTGTGTTTCTAGCTCCTAAGAGTAAAACGTCGACTACTACCCAACCGTCGTTCAGCAGTATCAGTGAGACAACAGCTGAAAACAGTGAAGGTATATATATATATATACTAGCAGTAGTATACCAGTGTCATATATCACACAGCAGAGCAGCGCATCAACACATCTTCAATAATAATAATCCTCTTCCATATACAGCATATTGACCATATAGTCTCACATTATCATCAAAGAAAAGAGTGTGGTTGCACACATTATCTATTGGAAACCATAAGAGAACGTTGATTTTACTTAATTCCTACACTCCCCCCCCCCCCCACCCCGCAACCTTCTCATTCCAACATTGTCCAAAAAATTGGATTGAAATGCTCAAATATATTTGGCATGCATTTTAGTTTGAAACATATGTATATATTACAAAGGCACGTTTCCAACGTCAAATAGAACCGGACTGAAATTTAGTGAATATAAAGAAGTATTAAAATAATAAATTTGAAGATATTATTCCATGAATAGTAGCCTTGAATGAAAGATTTCCCCCTGAGGTAAAAGAAACTTTGATACTTCCTGAAATATGGATTGTCTTTTGATAGATTTATTCAAAATGTAAGCATGAAATGCAATAAAGTCTGTTTGCTTTCAATTTAAAGTTATCAGTCCAAATTTCTGTTGTTATGAACATTTGGGATCTTATTAATATATCTTTTTCATACAAAAGATACAATCCCTAAAGGACTTGATTTAAAACTTAATTCCCTCACTTTCTTTTATGGTTTCCTTCTCTCTAGATTTCAATGTAACATTTTTTTCTTCTACTTCTTCTTTCTGTTTTCACCTATTATGTAAATTCCATTTTGATACACAAGGCACACATATATCATAAAAATCAGATAATAATCAAGTGGTACTGGGAGCACTAACTATTTTAACAATAGAAAAACACAATATCATTTTTGAAGTTCATAAATGCAATTATTTTGGATAGATACATGTAAAAAATACCAAACAACATATTGGACACCACTTTTCTTATATATTTATATTGTAATGTTTTAATACACAGCCGTGAATGCTGTTAGTTCACATTTTGAAATTTCACCAGTCACTCCATATAGCACCCGGACCTTCATTTCTTGGTATTGACCCATTAAATCTTGATAGCTAGCTGATTAATTTTCTTTTCCTTCTCGCACTTTTAAAGACTCATTTGGTGGATTCCAGGATGGGATGTACATGTAATGTTGATACAGTAGAGGAGAATTGACCATTAAGTAGCACCGGACATTTATTTCTTGGTATTGACCCATTAAATCTTGTTAGCTTGCTGATTAATTTTCTTTTCCTTCTCGCACTTTTAACGACTCATTTGGTGGTTTCCAGGATGGGATGTAATGTCGATACAGTAGAGGAGAATTGACCATTAAGTAGCACCGAACATTTATTTCTTGGTATGACCCATTAAATCTTGTTAGCTAGCTGATTAATTTTCCTTCTCGCATTTTTAACGACTTATTTGGTGGTTTCAGGATGGGATGTAGATGTAATGTTGATACAGTAGAGGAGAATTGACCATTAAGTAGCGACGTTTAGCTAATATAGCACTGCTATCTCTGCTTCTACTATTTGCAATGTAGACAAGATTTAATTTTTTGGTTAATATTATGCTAATCCTCTGACTTCTTTGTCATTGTATATATGACCTACTGTATATACTAAACTATATTCACAACATATATCTTTGTGTTTCACTTTGTATCAGAGGTTCAGCTACCATACTGTATTTGCACCGCTAGTTCGGTTGCCAGGGTATGAATATTGTTGGTTTCAATAATATGGGTTTGGTAAATTAAACTCAACTGGCTGTATTTACTGCATAATTACCTCTCTTTTCTCGACCAATAACCTTGAACAGAAACTAGTGTGTTGGTTGTTGTTTTGTTTATTGAATGTCACGACAGATGTTTGACAGAAAGTGTCCTTGTTCGACGAAACAAACATTGGTTCGTAATAGAGTAGATGTACCACATTTTCATATATAGCTCAGTGGCATCCAGCCTACCTTAATTTGCATATAAGAAGTGGGTCTGAAATTATTATGTCATTATAACCACTGAGATATGTTAAGAACCTGCAAACAGGGACCGTCTTTTGTGGACATAAAGAAGAGTTTTATAGAATTTGTACAGAACATTGTTGACATAATTTTGAGTGAATCTGTTGACAAGTGGACGGAGATCGTGTGAAAGCAACCAAGCGGAAAGACGGAGGAGCGCCCTGATGTAGCTAAATCAGTACCAATAGTTTGGACCTATACTGGTCCACCTTACATCTCTGACTTAGCGGATTATAGCAGCATATTCTTGAGGACCAAGCTTGATCCATGAAAAGATACACACACACTGAGATGCACAGAGACACTTAACATGGGATTTGTAAACCATCTTTATTGTGGCAACTCCCACAAAATACCTTTCCATTGTAAAATACTTGTTATACTGGTTGTTAAGCAAAAATTTCACCTTAGGTAATAAAACTTAATACTAACAACAGCATAAAATCGGAGACTAGTTTTAATTGCCATGGTTATGTCTCATGCATGGCAACCGACTGAAGCAGGATTTCACCGAGAAGTAGAAACAGAAAGCACTCTGCGAGTGGACTGTACCTGTTATGTCTTCCATAATGTATGCAGCAATTATAACCTCACATAAATCTGCTCTCAGAGCTCTTTTAAATTAAAAATAGAAAAAGCAATAAAAACAAATTATGGTGTAGTTGGTTTTGTGTTGGAACTGTTGAATATTCATCAGAGCAGATAGTGTGTAAAATGTTTCACAAAAATGGGTTCTTTTTGTCAGCATTTGTGCAGCTTTCTCCAGCATAAAAGTAGTAGTCTTAGTCTCATGCAATCGTCAGCCCAAGGAGAAAGGAAATTTCTGACTCTAATACATGAGTTAAGTTTTAAGTATTGTTTACAAATAGAGACATTTTATCACCCCTTTACCTGGGGAAGGACATCATATTGGAAATAGAAACAAGTGTATTTATAATATTATTCAGATATCATATGATCATTTAATAGAAACAATGGATACCTGATGGTGTTCTTTTATTGTGTTGGTAGAGGGAATGCTTGTCAATGGCTTTGTACAAGTCTGACCCTAGTATTATCAACTTTACCAGCCTACGCTACTATTCTACAGCATCGTGTCTGAGAGGAACGAATCTTCATCAACGAACTGATCAGAGGACGAGTAGTCTAGCGCCCTTAATAATATGAAAACCTTCAAGAGAATATATAGTTATTGCCTCTCATTGAATTGTAGAAAGATTATTCTCTCTGAAAGAGAGCAATAACAGAAGAAAACAAAAAATGGTTTCGTTCATTATGAAGTCCTAAATCTCGAAACATATGAAAAGTTACCAATTGAGTAAAAGGTTTAAATCTGATAGCAATCTTTTTCATTTTTAAAATATATATCTGTTTAATGTTGTATAGCATCAATATGCAAAAAAATTCGGGAAAATTTTTTTTGGTAGAAATACTGCTGGAAAAGTTAAGAAATAAAGGAGTTACTGCTCCTTCTAATTATCAATGTTCTTTATTGTGTGATATTTCAACAGCAACAGAAGAGTCATATGACATAAACCCCTGGAAAATGAACTTCAATGTAAGGGTCTCTTCTTCCCGCAAAACTTTTGCCAAATAAAGTGATGAAGAATTTTCTCCGTATTTGATATTATTTTCTTGAATAACTTGCTGCAGCATTGAATAATTTGGACTTTATCCTTTTGTTGTCTTCTCCTTTTCAGTAAGTGTACGAACCGTTGTTAATTCAGAGGCCTTTATTTTGTCCCTAATTTTGCTCTCTTGAGTTATTAAAGTTTATGCTTTTGTTTTCTACTTCTGTGTTAAGTGCCGCTTTGATATACTACCTGCTTTTATATTGTCCACCAATATTTAAAATTAAGCTACCAAATTTTTTTTTTTTTAAATTATGAAAATCCCATTTCTTTTTGCCAAAATTTTATGAAAGGTTTTATTACATATTTTTGGTAATTGTTTTAATTGTTTAAAATTTAATATTTCTCTATTTTTAATTTTTTTCATTTTCCATTGCTACCTTTGCTCATTTTTCCATGTCTTTCAGACTATATCCTATTAAGATCCATTCCACTGTTTCCAAAGATAATTTATGTGCTGGTTTTTATAGCCAGGATCACAGAAAGCATATTCTACTAGAAAGGGAAAAAAAACAGAAGTTTGCATATTCACAGTTAATCATGGTAAAGGCATCTGGAAATTAAATAATACCTAACAATCAAATAATGGTCACTAATGTACTAACATTAAACAAACATTTTTTACTGAAAACCCTCAAAATATCTTCCCGCTTGGAGATATGTCATCTAATTTATTAATCTTCAAATGCGAGAAAGTATTTAGTAGTGAAACCCTCACAGAAAGCACTATTGAAGTGTTTTGAGCAATTGTTTGCTCAATTTTGCTGGTAGCACTGACAACCATGCTGGAAGTGATGTCATACCCAGGTTATCCAGAAATACACCAAAATGTGTGTATACTGATGAAAAAAGCAAACAAAATTGAATGTTATCATCTTTAAAGGAGATTTTTCATTCTGCCAACAACTCTTTAATTGTTGTTTACATTCTTTAATATTGTTGTTGCATGCATTCTGTTTGTTTGATGTAATGTTTGTCACTTTGGCTATTTTAATATATTTTATTTTGATATATTACTAATATCATATATTTTCTGTTGTGCATGTGAAGCATGTAAGACAATCAATTTGTTTTCATTTTTGTTAACCACTAATGTTTAAATTTTAGTTCCTGCTAGGTGAGTTTCTTAACTTCTATTAAGTCGTTTAGTACTACTTGCAGTTTTTATTTATTTTTATTGTTTTACTTTGTTTCCAAAAATGTAGATATATTTGTTTACATTTCAAAATATTTTATATCATACGCTTGCAATGTTCTTAGTTATTTAGAGTTCTTTTCACAATTCTTTGACCAACAATAGTCAGAAGCAAAGCTAATCCTGACCAGAAAAAGTTAGATGCAAATGGATTGATTAAAAATAAAATAGATCAAATTCTGAAACAAAAATACAGTGAAAGAAATCTTTTGAAACCTAAAGAATTGACAGAAGATACATATGTTTAACTGGATACTAAAAATTATAAATCTGAAATTAAGAAAAATCATCCTTCTATCAATCTCATTTGAAAAGTGAATTATCAGTAATTTGACTCAACCCAACCTACTTATGCTTTGTGTTTTCAAATACTGATATTGTATAACCATGCCAACTTACACAACTGTAACAAGAACATGTTGTTTTATGCTGGTATGTTACAGTCCCATCATCCAATTCAATATATTTTCTGAACACATTTACATTTCTAAGATTATGCTTTATATTTATGGCAAGTCACAGATATGTAGCAATGGACACCTCTGTTTGCTGGTCAGTTTAATATCATCAAAACACTCATGATTCAAAGAACCTCATTTTAAATAGAACAAACAAAGAAACAACAACAAACATTTGAAGTATTTTTTTTTTCATTTTTTCATAATATAATTTCAGAGATTATTGTGTAGTTCGCTCTTTCAAAAGAAATTTAAATTTAGTATTTGAGCAACATTTGGTGTTTTTCTTTTTAATTTTTTTTTTCATAATATTATTTCCGAAATTATTGTGTCGTCAAAAGAAAATTCAAAAGAAAATTAAATTTAGTATTTAAGTCGTTAAATTTTGGCTCATAATTTGTAGTCATTTTTGAACTTCAGTGTTGAATTTGAAATATTTTTCAATAATACTAGAATACTACTTAACTAGAAATATAGAAACAATTGTGATGGTAGAACTTTGTGAACGATTGTCATAGGCAATTATGAAAGGTTTAAATGGAGGAGAACAAGCAACCTTTCCAGTTTAAGACGGTCAAAAGTTGTTAAGCTAAGTGACACTCTACATTTCCTCTCTTTGACGGCTCATTCTCTGCTTCTTGCTCATTTTTTTCCCCTAAATTTCTTCTTTTTTTTCCCAATCAAGTTAAGTATGTTTTGATGTCTTATAGCCTAAAGTGTAAAATTATCACTTTTAGAGTGAAACATGATTGATTATATTGAGAAGTGCTCAAAGGTCTGTAAAGGGGTTTTGTTTGGATTTCTGTCTACAGACTCTTCTACCTTCAGGAGTGGAAATAATATTTTAGAATTTGACGTGCTCTTCAGTGACATTAGTGACAATCGTAAAATTTCGATTGGCAAAATGTCAGAAATGAAAGTAAAAATCAACAGCAAGAAAAATAAAAAATAATAATAACAATAAAAAAAATTTTTGTAAGCTATCAGGTAGAGTACATTAGTGGTATGAATTTGCCAAGGTGACTCTAATTCAAATATGTTAAAGTGTGACTTAGCCAATCATAAACATGTGCTTATTTGTCATATTTTGTGCTTTAGTTTCAATCCTGTTTATACTATGTACAATATCTTGGACAATTCCAATCGTGAGTTAGATGAGGATTAGTGGTATGAGATCTGTATCTCAAACCATTGAAACTGCTTCATCGTTGTCACAATTTGGGGGGGGATGGAAGGGGGAGGGGGGAGCAGATAGAATTTTGTGTTTTTTTCCCCTTTCCTCTTATAAACTCAACTTTTCTGATTTGCTTGATTTTCAAATATCTGAAAAATCTTATTTACATATCTTTTACAAAGCTGCCAAGTCCCCCTCAGTAGACTTAGAGAAGGAAGGGGGCACACTTGGACTCAATGGAGATCGTAAGTTGCCGGAGCCGGTAGAGGAAGAGGAGAGCGATTCTGATGATGATGAAACCGACAAGGGAGAAGTCAAAAAGGAACAGGTGGGTAGATGATGATCATGCTTCTGATAACCTCTTACAGTGGTGTCACTGCTGTTTTCACCAAACCTACCCTCAGTCTTTATGCATAATAACAATGTATATTACTAAAACTAGAAGACAACTTCCTAGATTTATTTCCTTGTGTCAAAAATTGGTTAGTAAGAAAAAACATTAATTGATTGCACTTTATTTTAACAAATATGATATCCAAATTGCTTGTTATGGTATGATTAGTCAAATGTGGAAAGCAAGACAAGTCATCAAAATGTTGGCCCTTTTCTTCATGAAATAAATGTATATTCTTAAAATTGAACAAAATCAAGACAAAATGCTACTTTTACGTTGTAAGAGGATCAATCGACAATGTGTGTTGGCACCACGTAGCTTGGACCAGTGTTGCATTACTTTTATTAGCCACTTTTCATTTAATGTGCCTGGGTTCCCCTATATCCTCAATTATTTAGTCATTAGCACTTTAGAAATCAATATTTCTCTGTCATTTTCCGTACACCATTGGAGGTCTGCGACGTAAACACCATTTGTCAATTCTTTGTACTGTTTTCTGCACGAAGCCACTTATTCATGCATTTCATGAATCTATGGAGCAATTGACTACATTAGGGTCATATGATTGCCTACTAACAGTCAAATAGATATTGAAATGCTAGACACAATTAATCAAGCCTGAAGCTCATGCAAACAAATTTCAGGGTTGATAATTTATTATTATCAATATGTAACTCTTCAACATGTTCTCTATATACTGTTGTCTGTATATCATGCTTGCCAGTTCCCTCCAAGACAGACTCTATTGTTCAGAGATATGTATACCATTGATTCAATCAGATTAGTCTCACTGATTGATTAAATAAGATTGGTCTATTTGATTGATTCAATTGGTCTTGCTGATTGATTCAATAAGATTGGTCTCCCACTCTCCCTGATAGATTCAGTAAGATTGGTCTCGCTAATTGATTCAGTAAGATTGGTCTCACAGATTGATTCAATCAGATTAGTCTTGCTAATTGATTCAATCAGATTGGTCTCACTGATTGGTTCAATCAGATTAGTCTCGCTAATTGATTCAATCAGATTGGTCTGACTGACTGATTCAATCAGATTAGTCTCGCTAATTGATTCAATCAGATTTGTCTTGCTGATTGATTCAATTGATTGGTGTCGCTGATTGATTCTCTCAGATTGGTCTTGCTGATTGATTCAATCAGATTGGTCTCCATGATTGATTCAATAAGAATGGTCTCCCTGATTGATTCAATAAGATTAATCTCACTGATTGATTAAATAAGATTGGTCTATTTGATTGATTCAATTGGTCTTGCTGATTGATTCAATCAGATTGGTCTTGCTGATTGATTCAATCAGATTGGTCTCACTGACTGATTCAATCAGATTGGTCTCACAGATTGATTCAATCAGATTGGTCTCACTGATTGATTCAATCAGATTGGTGTCGCTGATTGATTCAATCAGATTAGTCTCACTTATTGATTCAGTAAGATTGGTCTCGCTGATTGATTCAATCAGATTGGTTTGCTGATAAATTTAATAAGATTGGTCTGGCTGATAGATTCAATAAGTTCGGTATTGCTAATTGATTCAGTAAGATTGGTCTCGCTGATTGATTAAATAAGGTTGGTCTCGCTGATAGATTGAATAAGATTGTTCTCGCTGATAGATTCAATAAGTTTGGTTTGCTGAGAGATTCGATAAGATTGGTCTCGCTCATTGATTCAATAAGATTTGTCTCCCTAATAGATTGAATAAGATTGGTCTTGCTGATTGATTCAATAAGATTGGTCTTGCTGATTGATTTAATAATGTTGGTCTCGCTAATAGATCGAATAAGATTGGTCTTGCTGATTGATTCAAGTTGATTGGTCTTCCTGATTGATTCAATTAGTTTGGTTAATTCAATAAGATTGGTCTCGCTTTAAAAAAGGTATAACTATACAACAATTGGTCAGTAACTATTTCATGCAAAATCTTGCTAGAAAGCATATGTTCCTTCTTTCTAACAACGTACATTCATCTGGTGATTAGACCTAAGCATTTCACCTCTTAATCCCTTTTTTGATCCATCTATTATATGTAAATTATGCTTTGGTTGGAAAATTGTTGTAGTCCAATTAACAAGTGTTGATGTTTGTTTCATATGCTTAATCTATCAAATACCCCCCCCCTCCCCCCATTTCCCCTTCCCAACAGAAACCTTCCGTTAGCACAATCCTTTCTTTTTTTTGGCGAAGTATATATGCCTGATGGCACAGGTTACTTTACAAATATGTCAATTCTTTTCCCCTCTCTTTTCACAACCAGGGTACTGCTGGTCAGGAGGCCGAAGCAGGTGCTGAGATGTCAGCATTGGTCAATTACCTTCAACCTGTTCACTTTCATTCCTTTGAGAATGCAGACAGTAAGTAATGTATGATGAGCCTTGTATAAGAGAGCATAATGTGCGTGGGTGACATTGAAAGGAAGCACACAGAACAGCGTATCCAGTTTCAGTTTATTCTCTAATTTATCATCAGATGCGGTGAAAGAGACTTGTTGTACAGCAAAATATGTATAAACATCAGTTAAAATACCCACATGTACGAGTAAGAATAGAATTATTAAAGTTTGATACCAAAAGAAAGAAAAAACACCAGGTCAAAGGAAATAAGAAAGGATGGACACTTACCAGTAACTGACAAAAGTAACAATAATTGGAACAAATTGTAATCGTGTAATATTTACTGTAGCTAGAATGCTCTTAATAGTTTGATCTTTCAAATGTTAAGCAGTTGTTTTTTCATATGAATAAATTCAGTGAAACAGTTGTTGCTCCTGTACCTTGGAATTATAATAGCTGGAAGATTGAGGTATGGGGAGGGGACTAGTCAGTGATGGGAGGTTTAAATGACAACCCCCGTTGCAGTGTGAATGAGTGAGGGGAACCATGTGGAGGGGGGGGGGAGAGGAGGGAAGTCTGAAGTCTGAACAATGTCTGTGGCTCCTTCCTCATCTATGCATCATTACTTCCATATTTTCAATTCACATTCTTTTACGTTTTTGTTTCTCCAGAGGCCAATAAGAGCTATGAGATCACATCATTCGTGGAAACTTCAGCTATGAACAAAGTCAAAGAGAAGCCCACAGAATTTGTGCGGTATCCTTACATGAAACGATAATGTGGCTAATGGAGGATAGCCAAGCCACACTAAAAAATTATTTGTTGAAAGCAGATTTCATTTTTATTTTTAAATTACATAACTGTTTTCCACTGCTCACTTTGATTCTTGTATTAGTGCAGATGAATCTGCCATGGCAGGCCCAGATGTTGATAATTCAACTAACATGGAGCTAGTGACACTGATGTTAAAATCTAGCAGTATGGTTGTACATTAGAAAGAAGCTCAGGTGTATATCTATGATGACATGGGCGGAAACACAATCACCTATGCTGACAATCTGTGAAACAAGAATAGCAATTGGTTTTTTGTCTGTCTTAGCACCTTACTAATTCAAAGATTTCATCTAAGAGTGTTTGTTTGAACATAAAATAGGTTTCTTTTGATATTAACTTTTCTAAATTCAAATCCTAATTAACAGTGCTCTACTTATCTTTGTTTATATTCTTCTTCTATTGTCCCATTTTCATTTTTACCCTTTTTTTCACGGCTTCTTTTCTCACATTCATAACCGCAGCTACTCAGTCATTAGTGATTAAAGTAATAAATGTTGCATAATTCAAAGCAACGGTAAAAGAATTCTCGTCTTGCCAAGCATACTTAAACCATGGGAAGACTATGTTAGTCAGAGTTTAGCTCTCTGTTACTGCTCCAGAAATAATGTGAAGATTAAGACTTTCCTTAACATATCCTTCACCAGCTATAACAAACGACAACTGTCAAGAATTTACCCACGAGGCACACGGGTGGATTCCAGCAACTACATGCCCCAGGTATGACTAACACCATGTGCTTTTATTGCTGTGTTTGGTCCAACCCCCCTCCCCACACATCAAGGGAGGGCCCTTGATCTTAATATTTAGGGATCTGTTGGGAATCAAAAACAAGTTATTGCATTGAAACTGATAGTATGAACAAATTATCATTGTATCGTTGCCATCAGTTGTAAATGTTTGCCACAGACAGATTCATATTTGTATTATATACACCCACCCACTTCCT
>JAIPMN010004337.1:3158-25292 GCA_020650975.1 Apostichopus californicus | reverse complement strand
CCCCCCCCCCCCCCATTCCACCAAATCCCCTTCAATTTTCCTAGGGGTAAGTGCAACTTTGTTTTGCTGTCCAAAGATTAAGATTGATCCTGAATGTCTGTTTATACTGTTGTATTGTTCCATGGACACAATTACATGAGCAGCTGTGCCATTGATGATTAAATTTGTCTGATTAGGCCCTTGCATATGCCATCAGTGCACCCCAAACAGTAGCCTAAATGACAGCAAATACAGTATGCCATGTGCCCTCATAAAATTATGTCAAGTCCATTATATTGATCCTCTGTTCAGAACTGTCTAGCTTTCTTCATTTTCACCTATCAAATGAGTTAGTTGTTACAGGTTTATTGGGAGAAGTAGTGGAACAGCACTTAAACTTAAAGTTTAGTTTAGGCCTAGGCTACAGTACAAATTAAGCTGACATTTTATGGCATATTGCGCTTACTCTGCATTTTCTTGGGGCCGTCTACAAACGCAATGGAATTTTCCACCGAAATCAACATACAAGTCATCTCCAACTATGTGAAAGATTTTCCCGATAACGGTTTGTCCTCTGGGGTTTCCTAAATGAATATGTGGTGAGTTCCTTAACAACGTTGCAAACGATATTTCAGCATGACCACTGTCAGTTGCTGTATCTTCCATTGCTTGGACCTGTTTTGCGAAAGCTTTCGCAAAGCCGGTAAGTTCAACTTTGTCATTGACAGGCGAATTCTCTGTAACGGCAGGTTCCTTTCCATCAGTTGTATTGCTCACAGAATCTTCTGATTTACTCCTTGTATTGGATACTTGGAACTGTGTCATAAGTAATCCATTGTTACGCTTGAAGGAAAACAGTCTCAACCAACTGAAGGGTTTGCCCATTGCAATGGAGGCCGCCATTTTGATACTTCTTTAAAAGCCAATAGAAATGTGTATACCATTCAATTCGTCGGGTTGTACTGAACTAACCTGAAATATGATTGGACAGTGGCAGAACAACAAGTTGCGCAATAACTAACATGTGTCGTATTGTAACATTAGTTGTACTCGTACTTGTACTTGTAGTAGCATAGTAGCTTACTTACTTGGAAGTGAGAATCGCTTCCTAAACTGTTGAAAGTGCAGTAGAAGATTTCCAGAAGTTATTGCAGCATTACTGCAAGTCATAGCTACATAATCACAAAACACCATCAAAGAAACAGATGGACGACAGAGTCAAATCTCAAATGTGCAACATCTTGCAATTCATTCACATAACTGGAAAACTAAAGGTAGGCCTAGCGCAACTGTTAGTGTTACTACTAGCTAGGCATATGTAACTGAATACTGTTACTAGGCTGCATAGTGTACATAAGAATATAGTCCATCCCGAACAATTTTACAATAGTTAGCAGTCCCGATAATTTTGTTGCAGGTACAAACTTGGTAAATGTTGCAGACCGAGTGGTTCAGAACTATGCCTAAGTACGTATATGTGGACCAAGTCTACAAAAGATAGCCTTAGTACCCTTACAAGAATTTATGTTCTGCAGGCAGAAATGTGGAATTGTTTGGAAGTAGGGCCGGGGAGGGGGTGGAGGAGGGCAGGGATATTTAGAGGCTAAAAAAGATTATACTTTGTGGTTTTCACTTTGGCTTGTCTTTGATTTAAATTATTTTGACCAGTTCATAAAATTTACCTCCAAGTGTCATGATTGATACAGGTTAGTTCTCAAGCATGATAAACAATTTTAAGGTGCTGCATCATTTATATGAGTGAATTTGTTGAATGCAATCCAACAATTGGTGTTATAATCTATGCCCTTTCAGTCTCCTCACTTTGAACTCAACAGGCAACTTTCATTCAATATATTTGTAAAACACGTTACTCAAATGACATACATGTATGTATAATGTCCCTTCTCAGGATACTCAAAGGACAGGATGGGTAGAAAACGGTGTATGTGAACCTGAAAGTGTGGCTGATCATATGTACAGGATGGCAGTCATGACTATGCTGATTACTAATAAGGAGGGCTTGAATAAAGAACGGTGAGGAAATAATTAAAAATTATCAGTATTACATGATCCAGATACTTTCATATATATGCTAGTTCATACTTCAGTAGACGCTTAATACTGCCACCAAGGTATTTCCTCCACCAAAATGTGTTACAAGTTAAACATTCGCTATGTTTTGGAAATATGTTGGATACTGTACTTCCAAGGTCAATGAATGGTCATTGATAATTATGAGCACATTTGAGCATGTTAATATTTGGTTGGGGGGGGGGTGGGCAAGTGGGGAGGGGAGGGGAGGCAGTTGGAAAACATTTACATGATGGGAAATACTCCATTTGTTTATAAAATTTTCTTTCCAATGTGAAACATCTCTGAGTGGTGCATATAGAGGTTAGGGTTAACTTAATTACACAATAGTCTAATTATGTGTCCAAAATTTCTAGAGGATTACTTAACTTAGTCATAATGACTAACATTATCAGACAAAATGTTTGTCATTGTATTGGCTTTTGCATGTATTCATTAATGGCTCAATCCTTGCAAAAAAAAAGAAAAAATAAGAAGAAAAGAAAGAAAGAAAGTACTTTGGGAGTAGAAATTAGTATTTTGCCTTTGCTAATGTGATAGTGGTGTTTATAACAGTATTTTTTGAAGAGATGATTTTGACAGATATGATGGTTTTTATTAAGTCCCTATTTACAGTGGGGTGTGTGATTGAAATGTTTATATTCATACTCATTTAATCACTTTTCTTCAGATGCATGAAGTTAGCAGTTGTTCATGATTTGGCTGAAGCAATTGTAGGAGATGTATCTCCATCCCAGGGCATTAGTGATGAAGAAAAACATAGGCAAGAAAAGGTACAGAAACTATTATCCTTTTGCTCTGAATTACAGTTACAGGTAGTGATAAACTTTCTCATCTTTTAATATTGGATCTGCTAGCAGAAGCCTATACCCAAAGTTTGTCTACATGGATGCAACATTTTCGGAGTGGACACATGGCTTTCTCTGACTTTTCACGCATATTTATGAATGATTTGTTTTGTGAAACTTCTTGTTGTGTGCTGTTTATTACATTGAAGACTGTATTTATTGGTTATTGCATTCTTAAGTTTGTAAATACAACCATGCATTCATGATGTATAGATGTCTTTATCCTGTCCAGTTCCTAATTTATAACATATTCTTATAATATATTCTAGAATATTTCTTCTTCCAAAATGAATACAGGTCTATTAATTTAACTAATTAAACTATTAATTTAACTATTAATTGGTATTTCTGCAGGATGCAATCACCAAAATGACATCACTGTTGCCAAAGGAAATTGGAAAAGAAATCTGTCAACTTTATGAGGTAATTTTTGTGAAATTTTATCATATCTGCTGGCCATTTTTTTTTTACTTTGATATTTGCATTGCCAAATTAAATTGTAATAAGAAATAAAATGAGTTAGTCAGTCACTGTACTGTTGCCAGATAGATTGATGAAATCTGTGTGAATGGAAAGAACATGTTCGCTATCATGCTTAACCAGCATGTACCCTTTTCTCAGTTGGTACAGAAAATTGACACAGTTGTTCAAATGAAGGAATCAACTGCCTGCATTTGGAACTCTCTGTTGACAGGTATAACCTACATTCTTCATATTCCATGTAGGAGTACGAGGCTCGTCAGACTAACGAAGCCAAGTTTGTGAAGGACCTGGACATGTTTGACATGATCGCACAAGCACACGAGTATGAGAAGAAAGAACAGAGGAAAGGGGACCTGCAAACTTTCTTCAACAGTACAGCAGGTAGGTTCAGGAAGTAAATGTTGTTAGTATTGAAATAATCTTTGATCTCATAAATTGATAATAAAGTGTTCAGTGGCATGTGTAGCTGGTTATTATCATAAGGTGCCGAGTTCGAATCACTCCAAGATTAATGTATGTTGTCCAGTTACAGAGTTGTTTACAATTGACAATTCATAATCATGGACGTTAAATATGAATCTAAGAGACTGACTTCGGTCAGCTTGCCGCTTTGATAAGCCAATGATGGCTTCGTCGCGGGTTCCTGCTTGCAGGAGGATCTAAAATACATACATACATACATTATGATTAAGCAATTACAATATTTACACAGAGCTCTCTCTTTTTCTGTCAGACCAATGTACTTTCATTTTGTCAATATTTGTTTTGTTTATGGCTGGACTTTTGCTTTGCCACTTATGCTTTGCTTGTCTGAAATTCTGTGAGAATTAAAGCAAGCCTGTAGATATTTAAGCTGCTATAAATTTGGAACTTTGTTTTCCCCCATTCCGGTTTGCGGTCTAGATATGGAAAGTTATATTTATTTTATGGTTAGCACTTTTCAGATATATCAATTCCTTTCCGTAAAAAATTATTTGGGAAGTGGCAGGTAGGTTCTTGTCGTTGATCGAGGCACGAATGGTTACAATGCAAATTTTCATCTCTCTCAGGAAAGTTCCAACATCCCGAGGTGAAGGAATGGGTGCAAGAACTTTACAAGGAGAGAGAGGGAGATGATGCCATCAGCTGACGATGAGAGTTCGGCCCTCAAGGTCTGGGAATGCCCTCAAAAATGCAAAAGAGCATAGTTGAGGGAAAGGTTCTTACTGCAGCTATCCCATAAGATACCTTTTCTCAGTGTGTATAATGAACCTTCTGACCTCTTAAACTTTTTTTTCTGGGGTTACTTTCAACGATCCCACAGAAACACCAGTCATTTGTCACATTTTGGATCCACATACAGTCCATCCAAAAATATTTATGCCCCTCCTTTTGCATATTACTTCATGAAGGTACATTTGAAACCATTTTAAGCAATGTTATCCACAAAACATTTTGGAGACAAAACTTATGACCTATAAGAACTTCATTATTTTATTGTCAAAAGTAAGGGGAAGATCTGTCACTTTGCCATTTCAACAAGAAAAGAGTTAAGAAAAATCAATATCATGGAATATAATTATTCCAGCAGAGCCTACTTTTATTCATTGTCACTGAAAACAAGGATGTATAATTCATTTACATTTTTCATATCACTTTGGGGATTGATGCATTTCGCTATCATAAAATACTGAAAACGTTTATATGTTCCATGAAGCAATTTGCTCACCGCCCAAAACTGCTTTACAAAATTGGCTGTGATCTCACAAATTTAAACCCAAGTTTGTTGATAACATCACGACATCTCGCATTAAATTGCAAAAATGCAATTTTTATTACTATTACCGTGTTTCCATTCGTTTGCCGAGTAACATTGAATTATCATCAAGTGGCGATGTTTTACAGCCTTGCTTCCCAAAAATTTCTCGTTTGCAAGCCATGTTGTAATTTTGCCATGGGCTTGTTACTAACAATAAAATGTCCAAGGCCTAAATATCACTGGATGTGTAAAAAGTGGTGAACATTACCATGTGGTGAACATTAGAGTGCACATTGAAGGTGCCTATGGCAAATGTATTAAACATTTGGGAAGCAAACCTCTGTGTTACAAAGGGAAAGCTTATATTTTGTACTCATGTTTATTTTCATGTCATGGGAGGGGTGAGGGAGGTGGGAGCTTAGGTCAGTTGTAAACATTGCTATTTAAGAGTATAAAAATTGCTTTGTATTGAGAACAATAATTACCCCCTTGGAGAAGAAAATTAATAATTACAATGAGAAGGAAATTGATTATTACAATTTATTCTGACAAAACAACAACCAAATATCATGACATTTTGTAACATTAAAGATCAGAATACAAAATTTCTTTACATAAGTTTTCACTTTTACTGAAGTACTTTCAAAATTTCATTACAAATTTCTACTGGAATGAACCAAACAAAAGACAGTGAAAACCTGTTTCGTTGCTCGCTTACAAAGGTGGACGTGAACGTTTTACTCACCCCTCTCTATTAATGTTGAAAAGTATTCCACACCGATAATAAAGAAAATAATTAAACTCCATTATTCAGCCATGTTTTTTATCTGTGCATGTCCTTTATTCTTCATCTCAATATTTCAACATTTAATATAGCACAACTTTTACAAACGTATTTAGCGATTTGGAAATATTTCCACGAACTCTGAAGACTCCACGAGTTCATATTGCAAACGTGCTGTCCAAACTCATGCATTTTGATCGACTTTCCATTCATGTTGGGCTGCCATTTGTATTCAATGCAAGAGAGCAAAATGATGCATTTTCCCTCAAATTCAAGCAAAAAATCAATAACGATCCCATAAGTCAACAACAGCACAACTCGCAATACAAACATAGCTGTGGCTCTTTGGCAAAGTCCTTTGATAACACAGATAAGACGGTGTCAAAGTTTTGTAACAACTCAAAATTTTACTTATCGTTTACAATGAATATGCGACCCTGCACTATATACCATTTAATAACTGAACACCCAAAAGAAAAACAAGCAAAGAAAACAGAAAATCCCTTTTAAATCAACAACTTCTTCAAAACATTAAAAATTCAAAATATTTATTTTACTGAAACTAGTTTAGTTCCTGAACACATTGCAGCTAGTATCAGATTGTTGCTTGATACATTTTATAGACTTATCACCTTTCCAACCAACTTGGTGACACTTGAGAAAGTTTTCTATGAAAACTTGTCAATATTGCATAATTTTTTGTAGTAATTATACAAGCTTTGTTCATGATACATACTATAATACTCTTAACCCCCACCGATATCCTTGCCCCCTCCCCCCTCACCCAACGCTTGTATTCAGCGTCTTCAGTTATTTGGTTGTTGTTTGGTGCAGGAATGTCAGTTCCTAGAAAAAGAAACAAAAAGATCAAAGGTCAACATTTCAGAGGCATTCAAAACAATTGTTAATTCCAACCATAGACTTAGATAGGCCAAAATTTTGTTTTTTCTAGTTTTTGGGGTGGAAGCTGGTGCTGATGCTTAAACAAGTCCAGTTTTGCAAATTAAAATAAATATTGGAAGAGATACATGTCATTGCAAAAACTTGGATGGTTCACATTGATCCAAATACTAACTGTTGAATCCAATTCAAAAACTTTTCATGGCCCGTTGACTTGATGAAAAATGATTGTTTATTATTTGCAAAAATGCCATGTTTATGTGTAAATTTCATCATTGTTGGTGCTATTTTGGATTATGGTTACTATATTTCTACTGTTGAAAAGTGGGACACTATGTCCTTTTAATTTGACTCGAAGATCTAAGTCTAGCAGTTTTCATAAAGAAGACCTCTCTCTCTCTCTCTCTCGGTCAAGCAAAACACCGACCTTGGCCGGTACTTACTTTGTCTCTGCAATTGAACGCAATAACCTATTTCCGCACAAGAAGGTAAAAATTCCGATGGCCGCAAGGTATCTGAGTGTCGCAAACATAGTCAAGTATGCCCAGTAGCAGTACAGAAGACCAAAGATGGCTGTAAAAAAATTAGAAACCAAAAATATGAAAAGGGAACCATGACCAATAGGATAACTTCAGAAATTTCATTCATCATCATAGTTTGCTATTGCTAAGCATACAAATTGGTTTCGCAAATTTAAAGAAAACCCACTTGAACGAGAGCTGGGAGAAAAGTTACACCAACATGCTACCTACACCAAGATGCTACCTACACTAAC
Source organism: Apostichopus californicus (assembly GCA_020650975.1). NCBI lineage: Eukaryota > Metazoa > Echinodermata > Holothuroidea > Aspidochirotida > Stichopodidae > Apostichopus > Apostichopus californicus. The sequence continues at coordinate 17,694 of JAIPMN010004337.1, read as the reverse complement.
ATTCTTCAACCGCCACCCCCCTCCCCCCAATCCTTTCACTAACATATTCTTGCTCCCTCCCCTATCACAAAAAAAAGGATACCTCTTAGCTGAAGGATTGGTCCCCATGTTGCATAGTTCCCAGTTTCCAAGAAGCATACAAAGATAGGAATAGCCAGGTCGGGCCATGTCCGAAAATGTCACTACACTGCCTTTTTGCACTCCTCACAAGTATATCATGAAAATGAGGTTACACTTTACTTAAGCCCCTAGTTTCCCAGGCCCCTTCCATCATATCTCGAGTCCCTTAATTGATCCTGGGCCCAAGGGCTATAGTCCTGCCCGCCGCCCGCCCCCCTCCCCCACCCCTCCCCGATTTCACCAGGCCTGAATAGATTGAATAACAAAGAAGAAAATGTTTACAAATATTATTTTGTTTTTATGTTTGTCGTACCTCCAAGACCGCCGTGAAAGCCCAAGGCACTTAGGGAGAAGGTGAAATTCTTAATGTTGGCACCGAGCTTTATCCACTGTAGTAAAGAAAAGAGAAAAGTAACAAACGACGATTGCAATTATTTTTTTTACATTTTTTACATTTTTTTTTACATTTTTTTACATTTATATTTTTTTACATTTTGAGAAATGATAAACATGCTTCTTGTTGTTCTTTCGTTAAAACTTTCAAGCTCGCAAATTCTTGTTGAATAAATATCACGATACTACTGCATTTCCTGGAAAATGTTCCACGAAGACCGACCAGGCACGCCCTATGGAGACGTGCTTACTTATTCAGTCTTAAATGGACATTGTTGTCAGACAGAATGGAAAGGCCACAAATCATTGCCAAGATAGGCTACTTGTGCCTATGGAAGTCTGTCATTGAGTACATTAAAGGCATTGGAGACTCGCCCCAAACCGCGTGCCACGCTCTTAAAAAGTTTACTTTCCGTTGCTTGCAAGTGAAGTTTTCTGCTTGTCGCTACAAAATGCAGACAGTAATGAAACGTGATACCTTGTTATCTTTTTCTAGACCTGAGATGTCTATCGCTGTATTGTTTGTACACTGTGTTGTGGGTATTGACTGCAGCTGTATGTACTGACTGTACACTAGTGTCTAATTACCGAAGGGAAGCAAGCTGTGTGTGTATTTTTTGGGATCAATGGTGGTGTCTAACACTTCTGTTTCACCTCATTCGAAACTAGGTCAGATTACTGGCATTAGACGTTTCTTTTTGCGCGAGTATTCACACCCTTTGATATAATCCAAGGATTCCTCCCAAGTTTTCTACTAGTACCGGAGTTCAAGAACACCGGTTATAGCAATCGGCCAGACATCAAAATTACATTAGAACCAGCTCAAGCTAAGTGGAGGGTAGGCCGGTAGGGTGCTCAAGCCTTACGCTTTTGAGGGTCTGAAGCATATATCGATTAGTACAAGATTGCGGGTCCCATTTTTCAGGGTTTAAGTTTTTTCATCAATACAGAAACTGCAATACATGTTTGCGTTGGTGTAGCAATTTGACCGGTATGCATTTTGCTATATGATGACAGACGAAATGCTCTCGACAAGGAAGTCTCCCGACCTCAGATTTTCTCAGAAATCCCAGAGATCAACCTTCTCCTTGCCTACACCACCATCCCCTCCCCTCCTCCCCCGGACTACCTATAAAAGAAGCGGGACAAAGAATGCAAAGACCATACAAGTATTCATTTGCCATGTGTTCCCCTAATTTTTATCCACCATAATTTTAAGATCTCAACTTACCAAGATCACAAGAATAACTAGAGGCACCAGAACCAATCCTGTAAATGCGGTGGAGACAGCCACGGGAGGGCGCTTCTCTGGGACACGGAACATGTGCTCCAGATTGGGCTTCTTGCTGTACTGGCTGGGCTTGGCATCTTCGTCTGTCTGACCTACATCTGGAAACTTCAGATTGATATCGATCTGGATAGTAACAACAACAAAAAAAAAAAATTGATGAGAATAATGTTAATGCAAGCCTCATCACTCTTAGCTTACAAAGGAAGCTGCCTATTCTTGACAAGCCATCGGAAAGTTATGAGGCAAGACATCTTCCTGCCCTCTGAATAGAGACACTTATCACCCCCTTATTGGATGGATGGTAACTTTTGTCTATACTGCACATACTGCAAAATTTCCACAGCCTAAAGCTTTGTGTAAAAGTAAGTTGGCCTGACGTTTCGATCCTAGCAGGATCTTCTTCACCTAAAGCTAAAGCCTAAAGCTTTCTCACCTTACTTTTCAATGGTTGGCTGTGGCAGCCCAAAATTCTTCCACTTGGTTGTTACATCTTTGCTTTTTACTTAATTTACAGTCCACTAGTCTCTCTATTTCATTTTAACTTTTAGTAACCTTATTTCCAAATATGAGTGCATGTCAGAGGGGTCTGTTCAACAAACTAGCTACCTATGAAAAGTCTGATCCACTCCCAGGCCTCTTGCCTCCTTATCCCCCCCCACCCCCCTGTTCCAGTTCCTTCCCTCTCCCCAAACGAGAGCCAAAGTCTCTCTAGGCCCGAAGATTAAATTTAACCCTTACCACATTCCAGATAAATGGATTCTGAATAATTGCGTCTCCTACGATGAGATCCACTGTGTATTTGCCGGATTGTTGATTGAAGAAGTCTTTGCCACTCTCGGCGATGTCCAGAGTGAATTTATAAACGTCGGAGCTGTCCGAATCTGCGGTGAAGGTGACCTCTTGGTTGCTCTTAACGTTGAAAACTCGGATGAATGTCTGTAGGAAGTCGCAGAGAGAAGAACCATGAATTCTGTATTCCTTTGTATTAAACTAGACGTGTAATCGGTAACGTTTAATACAGGGGAAGAGTTGGGCATAGGGTTTACATATCCACCCACCTCTCTAACATTTGAAAGAGGAGGGTGGGGGGTGGATGGCTAGGGGGGCTAGGGCAGTGTGAAGTAAGTAAATGAAACTGGTTGGAATCATCCCCCAACCCCACTTTTGAAACAAGAAAATGTGGTATTTGTTGTCTGAGACGTTTGTACTACTTCTAATAGAAAACACTTTGAAGCAATGGTTGACCACAGTCTCATTCTTGAAAGTATGGGGGTGAGGTAGGGTAATAGGGTTACTCCATGGAAAGTTTATTATCACTCCTTCAAAGCTGGCCGCATCTTCCAACTAACACATGTATGAATCGTTGGTGTTCTGGAGAATAAATATGGCAGTAGAAAGTGAGATTTTCTCAAGTTGACATCAACTCTATCCATATGGCAAAAATGGTGTGGGGGAGGGGAGGGATTAGAAGAGGAATGGAGGGGGAGGGGTAGTGAAGGGGGCACAATTAATTCTGACATACCTGATGAGCCTGCAGTGTTGCTCCAGATTTATCGGCTAAAGTAAACTTGATGACCACATTCTGGTGAACGTCAGCATCCAGAGTAGCCGTAGATTTTGTAGGAAATGTTGCCCTGATAAAATAATGAGTAATAAGAGGTCGGTCGATCCCTTATGTCAAAAGACATTAAATGTAACTACTTGATTATGTACCACACTGACTGCTAATCAAAGGAACCATCAGCATGTGACAGATTTTTACACGTAGAAGCAGGCCTCAAAATTCTATTACTGTCCCGTTTGCCGATATCGAAATAAGCATTTGCATCTTTCTGCAAGAGCAAAATTAATGTTGCTTTGAATTATTCGTCCAAGGAAATGCAAGTGGGAATTTGACTTTATCTGGTAGACTTTTTGCTAAGTCGTTAAAATTGTGAAAAATCTAGGCCTGAGAAGATTCATAACTTCTTACCATATATTAACCTTGAGTTGAAAGATTTGCATATTAATGAAGCACATTTTAATATCATCAGACAAACCATACATAAATATTAGCACAGAGTGCATATTGTTCCATTGTGACAATTGGTAATGACTCCTAATTATGATGACCTTGCATGAAGCTGTTCCTCAATAAATACAAACCAGCAAAATAATATACAAACTTATCATGGAGCTACTTCTACTTCTAAAGCTTAATTTTATATTGTTACGGATGGTAGTACTAGCTAATAGCTCCTTTTACGATAAAAACAATATATATATATATACTTCCCTTCTGGCAATCACAAAAGAGCACCCCTTTTGTTTTTCTGGGGTGGGGGAGGCTAACATTGCAACTTGACCAGTTCTTTTCCTTAAGCCACAAAAATTGCAGTTTGCAACTGTTACTTTAATAAATGTTCCTCTTCAGGAAAGAGGTTCTTTCGATAGTTCACGAAAGACCAGACAAAAAAGAGGACGAGATAATGTACGACAGTTTATAAACAGGAATGACCTCATTGCCCAAAAGAGGCTGGACATTTCTGCCTCTGTCTGTCGATAAGTTTAATCTTGACAAAATTTCATCTAATGAAAAAGGTGCATATCAAAGTAAGCTTCTAGTACTACTAAAATAATTTCTTTTTTACAAAGAGTACAGAGCCTGGATAGCTCCAGTTGGTTGAGCATGTAACTTCTAATCCTTAGGTCAGTGGTTTAAACGCTTCATTTTCTTTGCTCGTTTTCAAAATTTCTGTGCTATTTCCCAGTCTCCCGACTGTTCGATTCCTTATAACTTTGTTTTAAACCTACTTGACAGTTTTAGCTGTGATGGACTGCTCCTGGTCGACGACTGAAATCTCCACATTTGATATGGACACCTCCGTGGTCACTTTGACGGTCACTTCTCCGTCCGTCAGGCCTATGAGATGGGGGGCGGGCTTCCCACCTGCCGCTGCACCAGCGAGCTGGATGATGTAAAAGCCGGGCGATGGCTTCGATTTCATCAAGTCCAGTTGATAAATTGTTCTGAGAATGAATGGAAATAAATCACTAGTAGATATATATATATAATTGAAATCGTAATAAGTTGGAAAATCAAGAACAGTGATAAAACTTTCAGCCTCACACCGGGATTCAAACCCAGGCCTCCCGCTTTACATGCGGACACCCTAACCACTAGGCTATGGACGCTGTTTGTGTATCCAGATGTTCAAAACCGTAAGGAAGGTCGTAATTCAACTGTAGGCGTTTGTCACCTGTATCGAACAATACTAGTTCTGTGTTTGGTGACATATTTTGCCTTACTCTAAAGTGCCATATATATATATATATATGCACATGGATTGTGGATGGACCTAGCTCAATGGAACCAATCCTTCCATAAGGAAAACCAATCGATGGAGGGCATAATTAATTCGGTAAATTGCATAGCAAATGCTTTGCATAAAAGAGCAAAGTGCTATAAAAGTGCAAGATGTTAAGTCATTTTTTGTTACATAGTAACCATAGTATTTTAAGAGAGACAAACTTCACAACCTTCAAAACTGCCACACAAAAGTTTAACCTTTGATTTTTGGGACGGAGCGGGAGGGGGTGACAAATGTTCAGTGGTGGTATAATTGCCACCTGGAGGGGAGGAGGAGGAGGAGGAGGAGGGGTACCACACCCGCATGATTATCATTGCTGTGATAGTCCTTGCCCTCACCCTCCCCAGTGTTCGGACCCTGCATCATCAATTGTTAAATTGAAAAGAACAGTCTCTCCCAAAGCTTGATATGCAATTGCAGCAAAATTCTGCTTCAAAACTGCTCAGTTGAGCAACACTATTGAAAATATGTTCTCAAGTTCTGTCTGGGATACACAGCAGCTAGGCAAACCCCACACAAACTGAATAATTTGCATGATAATTACCCTGGGTTATGAACGATGGCTTCTTGGAATGTAATATCACACCAAAGTTTAAACATGTCCTGGTTCAGAATATGCAAACAATTTTTTTTTTAAATTATTTGAGACCAAGAAAGAACATCTCAACATTATGACATGTGTTGGTGTTACGGTGTGGCAAACCTTCTTCAGCTTATAGTGCACTTATATAAAGCTGTTTCTTGCTCTGAGTCATAACTTGTAATATTCATACATTACTTGACGGAGGCTCCATCCATCCGTCCAAGTCAGCCGCACACTACAGCACTGAATGCAACCCAACCCTCAATTTGACCATATGAGTGTTAGCTCAGTGGTTAACGCCGGTACCTTCCAATCATAAGGTCCCCTGTTCGAGTCACTCCAAGAATAATGTATGTCGTCCAGTTACAGAGTTGTTGACAATTGACAATTCGTAATCATGGACGTTAAATATGAATGTAAGAGACTGACTTCGGTCAGCTTGCGGCTTTGATAAGCCAATGAGGCTTCTTCGCGAGTTCCTGCTTGCAGGAGGATCTAATATACAACACGAATAGTTGTGGATAGCCGTGCATGTGCTTACCACTGAGGCTGATCAAGATTGAGTCAGTTTCAAGTCTTGTTAAGATTTGGTTGGGAAAACTCAAAATGTGGCAGTTGACTACTACAACTGCCTTGTTTCAACAAATTTTACCAAATTAGAAGGATTTAAGTTTGCAATCTGACCTCCAGATTTTAATCAAGAAACAATTGTTAACAGATTACAGTTGTCAGTGTTTGCTCAGTGGATCAGTGTTGCAACTTGACCAGTTCTTTTAATTAAGCCATAAAAATTGCAGTTTGCAACTGTCACTTTAATAAATGTTCCTCTTCAGGAAAGAGGTTCTTTCGATAGTTTCACGAAAGACCAGACAAAAAAGAGGACGGGTTAATGTACGACAGTTTATAAACAGAAATGACCTCATCGCCGATAAAAGGCTGGACATTTCTGCCTCTGTCTGTCGATAAGTTTAATCTTGACAAAATTTCATCTAATGATCAAGGTGCATATCAAAGTATTCTCCTAGTATTACTAAAATAGTTTGTAATTTTTCAACATCATATTGATTGCCTAGTTCTCAAACTCTTTAACCTATACAGAAAATTGTGTCCCTACAATTCTAACATGTTTTATTTGATTCAGTTGAGGATATAATGTAACTTCATCCTTCCTGGGTATGATGTTGGTGGAACAGATAAGGTTTTTCAGGTACCACTCCTTCAACAGTTGGTACCACTACATTGAGACAAATTAAATCCAAAACGAAACTTGCACAGCTCTCTCTTACAGGTGTTGTTAGTGTCCGTTAGATACTTACTCATCCTTAGTGGCAGCAAATGCTTGATTGCTTGCCAGAGTTTCCTCGTCTTCCCGGCCTACCACGGACGAGGCTTTCACGGTCAGCTTACCCAAAGATTTGCTCATAACGTCAGAGACTCCTACCTGAGAACGTGGGTAAATAATAATAATAATCATAATAATATTTGCTTTTAATATAGCCCTTTATACCAGCGATAGGCCTCAAAGCGCTTTTCAGACGTTATATTACCCCTGGTCAATGATAACCTGTCTCAGAGACAATCCCTCCAGTCGGCAGCAGTTATATACTGCGCCCAATGACAAGTTACCTCACAGGTACCCATTTAAACCCTGGGTGGAGAGAGGCAAGTGAGATAAAGCATCTTCCCCAAGGGCACTACGTAATGAACTAGGCAGGAATCGAACCAGCAATCCTTGGATCACGAGTCCGACGCCTTAGCCAATTGGCCACCACAAGTTAAGTCTGTCAGAAGTTCCAATGGTAGCGATCCTTGCTACAGATTCAAAGTAACATGGCAATTTTTTTTTGTGTGAAAAAAATGAATAAAACAGCCACAAGTTCCATATATATAACAAATGTTTCCTTGTTATTCATTGTTAGGGTCCAAACACCAAACATATAAAAAACTTTGTTAGGGTCCAAACACCAAACCTAGGGTCCAAACATAGGGTCCTTTGTTAGGGTGCAAACACCAAACATATAAAAAAAAATTGTTTGTGCCATTGTTTCAAAACTTTGCAATGATAGACTTTAAAGTGACCTTAACCCTTTACAACTCTCTGACAGTCGACTGATGATACCCTTGAGACTGTAAACTGCCCAATTCAGGCACAGGAGAAGGCATCTTGTCAACCATTTTCTTTTCTTGTCCTGAACGGTTTTATCTTTTTCCCACATGAGAAGTCTTTTTAAACTGAAATGTGAAGCATCATGACTACTTACCTTCACGAATGGATCTTCCTTGGAGATTGCCATGGATCCACTCAGGGAAAAGGCCACGGGAACTTGGAACTACGAGAGAGAGGAATGAAATAAAAACAAAAAAATTCAAATCTTGACAACCTCCAGTCCCCAATATTCTGGATAAACTTTCAGTTTCATTTTTGGTATATTGTCAAGAAATTGTATCATAATAAAGGACTACAGCATCCCGAAACAAATTTACAGATTTATTCATTGATTAATACCAGAAATATTTAACAAGCTTCCAAGATTGATCAAAACTTTCAAATGTGTATATCTTGGAAACATAAAGAGCTATTCCAGAAATTTCAACAGATTTTGAATGAGATTATCACACACAACAAATGTACTGAAATATGGTGCAAATTGGCTAAGTTTCCGTAATACTTTAATACTAAAATAACTGCCACTTAACTAATATCTCGTTAGTCTCTTTATACGGGTGTTACTTGTGTTCGTTGACTTACTGTATTTCCAGAGAAGGATTTAAGCGCAGCAACGACCAGGTAGGCATTGCGAATCGTCTGGGTAGCTTTCCTGGTCAGGATGTAGTTGGCAAGTTGTACTGCTTGTTCCTGTAGTAATACACAAAGAGAATAACGACACACACGTCACGAATAATGAATGGCATCTTAGTCCATACACTACAATGCATCGTGATAACCCAATTAACGTTGGTGTTAGCGAGTATGTGATAAAATATTTAAATGGCTGTCAGAATTAGAAGAGGGGGGTTGTTCCATCTGCGGGAAAGAGGCCATTTCCATATAGTTCATGAAAGACCAGACAAAAGAGAGGACATTTTTATGTATGACAGTTTATAAACAGGAATGACCTCATCGCCAAGAAAAGGCTGGACATTTCTGCCTCTGTCTGTCAATGATCTTAAAACTGTGTAGATCAACGCTTAACCATTCATCTGTAATATTTTCAGTACATTCTTGTCAGACTATTGCAGATTAGGATGATGAAAACTACATTCTAATTGAAAACTACGGAAATAATCAATCACGCTTACCCCTAAAAATATGTATTACTTTATAGATATGAAATATACATACTGTGGTGAAACACAAGCTATACAGTTCAATATTTTTTACATGCAGAACCTGTTACTTGCAAAGCTGTTTCTTACGATTGTTTCACAATGTTTGGCAAATTTCCAAATCTACTGTGTTTCTTAACAGCTAAGATGAGATTGCATTTGGTTGAATTTACCGCACACTTCAAAGTGGAAGTAAATGAGCGAGTTATATATACCTGGGATTCTAAAACTATTGTTACTCATCAGACAAAATGAAAAACAGATGGACATAAATGAGACTATTGTCTTCATTACCTGATTATTGATGCTAATGAACCTCAAGCACTTTGGTCGGTGTTGGTATTGATTATTTTCTAAAATGTTCAAAAATCCACACAAAAATGTTGTTTAAGACCAACTATACTTTATACACAAGATAAGCAATACATGCATTCCACTAGCAAGTGTCCAATGGCAATATGAAAATGCAAATGCCACTTCTAACTTTGAAACTTGTAGAAATGTGTACCACCCCTACCGTACACTGGAGTTTTCTGCAACAAACTGCTACTGGCGATGCATCATACTTACATCTGTTATCAGGGGTTTCTTGTTGACCTTGGTTGCCAGGGTATAGGCTCCAGTTACGAATACGGAGGCTTGTTGGAGATTGTCGAACTAGAGACAAGGAAAGCGGGATACAAATCAATTTTACATCACAATCCCTGACAAAGCGTAAAACATTTGCAAAGGTGAGATAACGACGCTGTACTGCTCCCGATTTCTGTCAGTGCTACGGATGGTCGATTCCTACAAATTAATTGAATGCCAATTTTTCTAAAGAATATCACACCATTTCCACAAGCCAATCAAATATGGTCAGCCTACAATGCAGAGTTGTTAAGAGTGTTTACTGGTTGTCCATTGAGCAACTCTGGAATTTCAAACTAGATAGGACAAGTTTGCCTCTGTTTTTGTCAATAAGTCAAACCTTTAACACCATGAAATGATTACAAATCTACTAAATATATTTGGACAGTTTTGATGGCAGTCCTTTGGTCACTCTGGCATTTCTCTTGAAAGGTTGTTGGAAACAAAAATTAAGATGTTACTTGCTCTCCAGACATAACAAATATGTTTAAACGTTTTGAGAAAATGCTCTCTGGAAAAAGGACTGTAGTAAAACTGTTCCATCTCCGGGAAAGAGGTCATTTCACATAGTTCATGAAAGACCAGACAAAAGAGAGGATAGACATTAATGTATGACAGCTTATAAACAGAAATGACCTCATCGCTGAAAACAGCTGGACATTTCTGCCTCTGTCTGTCAAGGGGTCAAAACCTTTAGGTATTAGTTCAAGGGAAATAAGTAAATTTGAAAGTCCGCTGGCCATCCCTTTGTCACTCTGTGATTTCCTTTGGAAAGGTTGTCAGGACCAGTAAAGTTGTTTGTGCAAACAGGTTAATGTATGATTGAAGGTGTGACCAAGTGCCTTCACAGAAAGAATAAAAATAGAAAACAAAAGAAAAGAGACAAAAAAGATACAAAAGGAGAATAAAATAAATACCTTGCTGTCTCTTGGAAATTCTTAAATGCATATTTTTTCACTGTCTGGGGACTTTCAAACTACTCTGGAATCCCTGGATCATGTTTAGAGAGCAGCTCCAACCGATCATCTTTGGTTCATTGCACCTCTACTTGGGCTTGCAGATTAATACCCAAAATCCTTACGACTAATTTTAAACTAATTGAGATGCAAGAGCACAGGGTGGTTCTGTTTCCTTTGCAACTTACTTGTAGGTATTTGTCATCTATAGTGTCTGCCTGGGCAACGATGTCTTCGATCAATTCAAAATATTTGTCCACGTTGGTTTCCTTGGACAATTGAGAGGCAATATGAAGGGCATAGCTAGTGCTGCAGAGAGGAGAAGCCCATGATCAAAGTTACAAAACTATTTTCTTTTATTACTATAAACTGCAATAAAAACTTAAACAACAGTTCCAGTTCTAGTACTTTGTTCTGGTCTGAAGATTTCTTTCATGCCACCATTCCATAACATCGCAATTTGACTAAATTAAAACATGGATTTTTCCTGTAGTTTGATCACAAGATCTTTCTCGGCACTTACTCACTTGATTATGGATGTGATTAATAGCAACGTAGCAAGTTTCTGGGTAGCGAAGTTACGCGAAGTAATGGGACTTCTTAAATGCCTGTGTTCACTTGTGATGAAGTGACTTTACCACCCTTTCTCTAAATGCACATTATCAGGAACAAGGAGGGAGGGGACCAAAGGGGAGGGAATATGTCAAGGCTTCAGTTGCTCTTCAGAAATACCAATCTCCTGTAAGTTTCGTGCAATAATCTTCATCTCAAAGTCAATGAAATGTTCCTCTCTGGGAAAGAGGTCATTCCAACAGGTAATGAAAGACCAGACAAAAGAGAGGACATGTTTATATATGACAGTTTGTAAACAGGAATGACCTCATCGCCAAACAAGGCTGGACATTTCTGCCTCTGTCTGTCAATAACTTAACAAGCAGGCCTCGACAAATATTTTTAAAATTACTCGCCAACTGGCGACTGAGTCTAAAATTCTACTCGCCAAAACGTTAAATTTACTCGCCATTTTTTCTTGCAAAGTGTTTGTGTGATATAAACCTAGGTAGTATGGCCATACTTAGGATATCGCGGTATGGTGTTACTGTAAGTTGTTTACAGCAAAAACGATATATTTAAATTTTGCTTCGTCAAAAGTGTTTAAAACATGCATTCATGAAAATATAAAACGGTGAAACATTGTGAGCATTGTTTATGACTTGCTTTGTAAAAGTGACCACAATAATAAGCAATGGCACGGCTGACCATCTGTAACTTTCACTGGACATGACATCAGACTGCTGTATCGGTGTATGTGTTATGTTAGTTTCGTTAACAAGTTAAGATAACGCTTGGTACTGACAATTATTATTATTATCGATCGATTACCGAGTGTCCGACTTGCAGCTCTCACTGGTCAGGTCTCGAGAATTATCAATATTTTTGGACTAAAAATGAATCCAAGAAACTTCCTGTTGTTCATTTCAAGATATGTAATGTTATTTCGGCAAAATTATTAGTTAACGTTTGTTCCCTTGAAAGTTCAGTTCGTATTACTACAGTTCGTAAAAAGTCACCGCACCTGAAAAATCTCCGTACATAATGCACGTAAAAATAGTGAGCGCTTTTACACAGTTATCTCTGGATTACAATCTGGGATAGGGGACCAAATGGAATATTTTGGCCACTGACTTGAGACTTGAGTTGAGCCCACTCTTTTTCAATTTCCTCCTTTATTTCTTCAAGCCATCTGGGTTAATTGTTCTGATCATTTAGGAGCAAAGTACTACAATGATCAGCCATCCTCCCAAGTTCTTTAACACCCAAATGAATTCAAAGTTTCGTCTTTTCTTGCTGGCCATAATAAGGGTCAACAATTTGGTAACAGAACTGAAAGTCTGTGGAAAAAAGCCGAAGCTATGCCTCATATTACTGACTTGTGAATTGGGATACAATGTTTTACGTATTGGCATGTCAGGTAGGCTAAGGTGACCATATTTGCCTGACTGGAATCAGGGACATTCAATGCGTGACTGATATGGGGGAGGGGTCCCCCTCCCCTTTGGAAAAATTGCCTAAGGTGCTTAGATGTAAAATGGTGATACTTAGAAGCACTTTTTATATAAATCAATTTTATTTTCAAAAATGTAGCTTTTTCTTAGATTTCTACTGTGATGTGTAGGCATTTGTTGATTGGCTCACAAGTTAATAGTAAGCCTATTTATCGTACAAAGGCAGTAAGCGAATGAGCCACTCGCCAAAATGTCGAGCGTAATGCATTTTTTGCTCGCCAGTCGAAAATTCTAGTCGCCATTGGCGAGTTGGCGACCGTATTTGTCGAGGCCTGTTAACAAGGTTAAATAATATACGGGATCAATTCCACTAGCTGTCATCACTTCATCGTTGTTGAACGTACCAATTGTTGCAAACTAGGTGTTCGGCATGTGCGTACGAAGTAACAGGAGAATATGATCACAGATGAGTCTTATAAGTGCTTGAAATGATGCAAAAGAGTAGCTTCTTTATTTTTAGAGTAACGTAAACCCCTAACCCTAATACGCAAACATATTGAAAGGTTTTAAATAAATTTTCCTGAATAGGATATAATCTTAACGATATATACATTTGCAAAATGAGAGATGAACAATATCTTACCCTAATATGCTATCATCACGTTTCAATCCTGTATCGAGGGCCTTGACAACGTCAGCAGATTTAACTTAAAGAAGAAGAGACAGGAATTACAATTAAAGATTTAGGCTTTAAGTTATGATAAGTCAACAGTTCCTTTTCCCTTAGGATAGATAGATGAAAAAAAAAAAAAAAATTGATTAGTGGTCCAGAAAACTGATATGACAGATAAGAAAGAAAATAATTCTTGTGAATACCTTTACATATAAAGTCAATTAGTAGGAAATTAAAGAATCAACATCCAGGACATGAAAATGATTTGTGTTGCTCTTGGATACAAGTCACAATCAGGAGTGCCATGCCATGTGGTCTGAACAGGCTATTACAGCATATATACAGTATACATGTACAGCAGAAGAGTGGAAATTTACTGGGGAAAACCTCATGAATAATCATTAAGGTTAAAGTTCTCAGCAAATTAAATATTCATGAGACAGTTTTGTTTTCAGAAGTACACTTAACTGCCACCAGTTCTGAACTGAGTCAATGTTGCTTTTTCAATATATAAGTATGAGTTACCTACCAAACTTAACAACAATATTCCAGTCTTGAAAATTACACTTGTTTGACAGTTTCTATACTGCATTAAAAGTATTGCAATGAAAAAAATGTTTGGTCGGTCACTTCATGGTTTAGGAGAAAGCCTTAAGTTGAAAAAGATGTTAGGCAAGGGGAAGGTCCATATCAGTTGATACATTATATAGAACTTAGGTCGTCCTCTCCTTTCTACTTCTCTGAAGCTGTTTTGACTATTTTCTGCCTTAATTCCGTCTTCTTGTCACGTATACTTACAAAGCTAAAGCTATAAAATTCACAGAGCCTCTTTTGATCACCTCCCAAGTCAAATTATAGAAATTCCTACACAGATTCGAACTTGTTTGAATGTGACCAAAATGAGAGCGGAGTGTCTGTGAAAAAGGCAGACGGGGGGCCCCCACCAAACCTGGTGGGGTGGGGGGTGGGAGTGAAAGTGGCATGTCTTACATTTGCTTTGAAATAGAAATGACTTACTTGGTAATCCTAAGGCTGATTGTGTAGAAACTGCAAAGAAAAGGTCAGCAACTTCGGCCGATTCTGAGAGAGAGGCTGTGAGTGTCTCTTGTCCGGCAGCGAGAGTGATCTAAGAGAAAAGATGTACCAACAACATAAACTTACTAAAATTAGCAACATTATCTCAATGAGAGACTCCCATCATCCCCCC
>JAIPMN010004336.1:5526-16506 GCA_020650975.1 Apostichopus californicus | reverse complement strand
TATACAATTCTCTTATGTTACAAAATGGGGAAAAGTGCCATAGAAAAATCAACTAACTCTGTGTAATGTTTTGTTTTATCTTATTCTGTCAGAGGTATATATATATATATATATAAAACAAAGGTTCAATTGCTCACTTTCGGCTGCAAGAGTGCTCAATTAATAGTAGTAGAGCAAATAATATAGTAAACCTTTTACGGTAACTTACAGCATGGTGTTTCACGCCTGCACGTCGATCATCAGATACAGCATGTTGTGTGATGAGCGCAGTGCAGGCGTGAAACTTACAGCATGCTGTTTCACGCCTGCACGTCGATCATCAGATACAGCATGTTGTGTGATGATCGCAGTGCAGGCGTGAAACTTACAGCATGCTGTTTCACGCCTGCACGTCGATCATCAGATACAGCATGTTGTGTGATGATCGCAGGAGTGAAACTTAAGTTACAGCATGCTGTAAGTTACCGTATAGGTATACTGTATATATATATATATATATGTATATATTCATACATACATATTATAGTGATACTACAGTGTAGTGCTTTCAGTTTCTTACACTCTACCAGTGTCAGAAAGACAACAAATAGTCAAATCATTAGGTTTTCTTCTTCTTCTTTTTTTATTACCATAAGTTCACATTGTTAGAATAAAACTCATAATCTGAAAAAGTCTGATAACATCCATATTTTATTGGATTTCTCAATGAATTTTCATTATTTTAGGTAGCTTCTGCAAGCTTGTAACTCTCCCATATTGTACCTCTTTCTTTGCTTACTGTTATTTACCAAGACATATTTTAAATGGAAGTGGGAAAGTTAAGATCCTTAAGTGCACTGTATCGGTAGAGTGATAAAAGTGCCAAAGTAGTACAATGTTTTACAAACTCATTTCATATGCTGAATATTGACATTTTGTGCTTTGATTTGTCAAATATTGATTGGTGGTTGCTGCAAGAGCCCTTATAACTGCTAACAGATCTGTAAGTTTGGCAGATAGTATGCCCTATGTCATATTGAGGTTAACAACCAGACATCCCTGATTGTCATACAGACTAGTCCATGCGTGGAGCCAGCCTTCGTGATGGAGGGGGGGGGGGCAAAGTCAAATTTTGTCCCCAGTAAGAGAATTTTAAGTTCAATTAATGCTTGCTCCAGTGGTTATGACCCCCGTACACATGAAAGATATCAAGCAGTTATAAATATATAATAGTGTATGCGTTGGAATGTGCAGATATCTCTCTCGTATAGTATGTTTTTCTACAGTTTATTCACCCAAGTGGAGATGTGTTTTTGTTAAAGATGAGAAATCATGTTCCATAGGAAGCCTGAAAGTTTCAGCAACTGAGTTAACTTGTCCAGAGGTTTCTTGTTTAGTGCTTAGTATGACTAATGAGGAAAACTTTCTTAGAAAGAGATCTTAAAAACAAGTAGCCTATCGACTATCACATATCATGGCTGCTTATTTTTCTTTTGCCAATTTTTTTGCTGTCCTTGTTTTGTCTTCCCCTCCTGCCCCCCCCCCACCCTCTGGCTATGCCACTGGGAAGGTATCGGAGGGTACAGGGAATCTCTGGAGGAAAACTTTCAACATAATTGATATCCATAAAATGTTTATTGTAGGAATCATTGGTTGTGGCTTGAAAGAACTAATTCCGCATCACAAGTTGTGAAAATTTAAGTGGAAAAATAAATTGTAATCTCTTACCATTTCATTTCGGTAAAGAATTGCTATCTTCAAAAAGTAAATAAAAGAAATCATATTATAAGGGGGTCATTGGAGATGGGGTAGGTGGGAATGCAGGAATTAGCAACTCTCTTGTTTTTTAAACTGAAAATGTGTAACTGTTTCAAGAGCATTGTTGGTTTTTCGGTTTCAATTTGAGACAACAAAAAACAATTTTGTTTTTTTAAGTATTTAGCGTTTTCATATCCATTTTAAGCTGTTGAAATGAACTACCGAAGAGGCTGTATTTTGGATTTTTTTTCTTTTTAATGATTCAGTAAATGTTACAGAAATTTACAGAGATGGTAACACAATGAGAGATAAGGAGGTTTTTCCGTAAGGAAAACTGTTAAATGCTGTATTAATGTCGTCCTGACTTCCATGGAATTTAAAGATAAAGTTTCATCTCATTGTTGTAGTTGTTTGGCACCGAGAATAGCACTTTATTCGATAAGGGTTTTCCTATATCGATATCAATATTTCTTTAAAGAGAAAACTACACATTTGGAGAGTGCATTTTTCTGATGTCATTTAATATTTAGAATTCATCCAGAATTCTTACAAAAATGTCAACTTTTTGCATGATATGTATTTATTTGTCATTATTCCAGTATCACTTTGACTAAAGTAGCTTTTAGTATACAGCTCATCACTTGTATTAATATCTTCTCATCATATGAGCATGGCGAGGAAGGGTAGGGTAAGTGGAGGGGAGGGGGGTGTGGTAGTTGGAGGGGAGGGGGTAGAATGTTTGCTATAAATGGAAATAAAAAAGGGCGTGTGCATTGTTCTCTTGCAAACGCATTAAAAGTTTGCACATCCATTAATGGTTTATTTATCAAGCACAGCATACTTTTGTACTTAATTTTAAACAAATGTTACTTAAATTTATTTACCAATAAAAATAACTTTTTCCATGAAAGAGTTTCTCAGATCCAAGATGTTGTGCAGTTTGTATCTATAGTTTGTAAAGCATTACAGGGGTAAACTATGACCCAGAGATTGGCTCAAATTTGCGATACAGTAGGGTTGCTTCTAGGTCCAAACTCAATATAAGTCTACATAGTTTGTATACATGTGCCAGACATGCTTAGGTGTCACTATTATAACAGTGTATCTGCCTGTACTTGCAGCGAATAATTTAGTGTCCAAAGTTTGTGTAGCAGTGTTTGAAGGTTCTGAGATTTTTCTCGTATAAAATTCCTATGGATCCTGTGTGCAAACCTATGATATGCCTTTGCACTTGTATAGCAATTTGCCATTTTTGCATTAGCATATTTGCTATGTGATAAAGGATAAATTATTCACTAGTTTTGGCTTGCCATGAGTTTTGCTACATTGCAAATGGAATGATATGAAGTAGAATATTTTGATCCTTGAGTTGTTGGTAGCACCATTCCTCTGGTCCTTATGCTGCTGAGGTGAAATTATTGCCATAGGAATGTCTCAAAAAGACCTTGAGAACCCCCCCCCCCCTCCACCCACCCACTCTTCCTTTCTCGCTCTCTTTTGCCACATTTTCTTCACCAGTGTAGCAGAGAAACCTTCAAAAATTCTTGTTCTTTTGTTGTTGTTTTTATTTCCAGATCATTTTGTTGCCTCAATCTGAACAGATTATAAGTGAAAGACAAGGCTTAAAAATCAGTCAAAAGAGAATTTAAAAAATACCACAAAATCATGATCTGAATTTTGATGCTTTAAGTAAATGCTAAATACTTAGGAAAGTATTACAAATTCAAATTTTCTCGGTCTTAATTAAAATGTGTAACATTTTGGTTTGAAATTTGGTCAGTTATCCAGTGTAACCTATATTACATATTTGTATTAACTTATGTAACTATACCCTTTCATTTTTCACTAATTGTTGGATAAATCACATCAGGAATGACTTTCATTTTTTTTTTTTCTTTTAGGTTGAGCTAACAGATCTCATCTACTTTTTTTCACCTATTAGAAAGATAATAATCCTCGATATGGGTCTTGAGTTTGCCTTGGATAAATGTCCTAAAGTTTCAGCAGTGGTAAACAGTTTTATGATCGGCTTCCCACAGTAAGGTTTTATCCGGGTAAAAATAGTTTACATTCAAACATCCATATCTATATTGTTAGCGACAAGATATTGAGCTGGTTTTTTTTCAACTTACAGTGTAAAATATTTCTCTCTTTAAGATAAGTTCTCACAACCTCTGTCGTCATCCATTGAATTGTTTATGTGCCATTATGGTTCATAAATCATTACGTATTACAGTTTTTGATAATGCCCTTCATGTTATACAGTATGTCAATCTTTTTTATTTTATTTTTTTCTTAATCAAAGGATGAGATATTAGAAAGTAGTAAGGCAAAGGAAATATAATACTGATCACAGAAATGGACTCATGATATATTAACCTTGTAAAAAAAATTTTTTTTTAAACACAAAAGTCAAAAACTCAGTTGATCCTTTGTGTAACGGGGGACACCAAATGTATCACGAATTATACCCTGCTCATTTATGAATGAAATGACCCTCGTTGCTTAGTGCCATATCATCATCATCCATTCAGGTATGAAGCTACATTATTTGTAAATAAATGGTCCAAAAAGAGAAAGATGCTAATAAAAGTAAAGACACAAGTCAAGAGATTATGTATTTCAATTCATTTTCTTAAACAATCCGTTTTTTTTTTTGTCTCCTGGTGTTTCTGTGTAAGGGAACTATAACGACTGTATTTATTATGATATGGATGATCAGTAGGCCTATTGGTCTCAAATGGCTGATAGTTATCGCAAGTACCTTCCTGGAGATTCAGACCTGCAAATTATTCAAAAACATTCATGGATGCTGTCCAAGTTGATACTAGCTCGTTGAAATTAGCAGTATAGGTAGTGTTGATGTCTGAATATGAGTGACCATTAATTTGACTTTGACATATTTAGGCTAATATGTAATTAATACCAATCATTTCTTCATTATTACCAATTAATTACCAATTTATTTCTTATTACCAATCATTAAATCTATAAGCATGGAAGTATTTTTTGGGTGGGTTCATTTCATATACACCAAGCAGTTGGTGTTTCCTGAAATGTTCCTGTGACCTAACCCAGGAGTGGACATATACTAAGGCTGTTAGAGGGGGTGGGGGGGGGGGGCAGTGGTGTGATACTGATGATAGGAAGCCACTAGTGGTAGAGGGCACAATCTTGCATAGGTTTCCCAGAAAAACACTCAATGAGACGAAAAAGGCAAATTTAAGTTATCATGCAAAAACAATTTAATATCCATAACCATTACATTTAGTACATTCCTTTTATCATAGGGCAATCCTAAGATACAGTAAATTAAAAAATGCACATTTTTATTTACAATAGAAAAATTTTGTGTGATGCAAAAATGGTTTTAGGCAGTGAAAGAGACTTATCTCAGCAATATAAGTTTTTTATGAGAAAGGGGCTGAGAAAGCCTGGGTCAGCTGAGCAGAGGAAAATTAAGGGGGAGATCGTGAAATGCTGAATTGGTCATCAATACAATTAAAAAAAGATGTTCACTTTATGTTGAACAAATTTTGAATACTTTAACAAAACATTTTTCCATCTGCAAATTTTTCATACTTGTTACTTGTGTACAACCATCCATTAATTTTTAATATGCTACTGTACCTGTTTTCACTACTAGAATATTTCATCGCCAAAATTCGTATATTTACGGCATCTTTGTTACAAAAGAAGTTAAACCAGAAATCCAACAAGAGAAATGAATATTCACCACATACCCATAAGTTCAGAATGAATGCACTTCACATGTGACCAAGTTTATCAATAAACTTTTGTTTGCAAGTTACAACGTTTCGATGTTTATCAACTATGAGGCTAGGTATTACAAAAACAGAACAAAAAAATAGATAGTAAACCATTCAGTAGCATTCAGCACGATGTCGTTTCTTACTAGTTGAAGACTCGGGGCTAACGAAATACTTGATAAATTTGTGAGGTAACACCAGCAGCGGCTTCCATACTGTTGAACAAAGACACTGTACTACCAACACTTCAACTTAACAATTAATGTCTCAGTAAGTATTTGCCAAATTTAAACTTTGACCTTTCCAGCTGACTGCACTGAAATCTCAGTGAAAATCACTTTTCTTTGCAATTTTCATATCAGCATCCATTATTTTGTAAATTTATCTTTCGTTAAAAATTTTGCACTGAATAAAATTCGCCAGTCTGTAGATCCTACAAACTTCAATCAAAATTTGCAAGCCTGGCCCAACAGAT
Source organism: Apostichopus californicus (assembly GCA_020650975.1). Classification (NCBI taxonomy): domain Eukaryota; kingdom Metazoa; phylum Echinodermata; class Holothuroidea; order Aspidochirotida; family Stichopodidae; genus Apostichopus; species Apostichopus californicus. The sequence continues at coordinate 10,524 of JAIPMN010004336.1, read as the reverse complement.
CATGCGCCAATCAAATCTCTCTGTTTTGTTTACGACCGTTTCGTGGCTAGCCTGTCTTAGGTTCCTTCTCTTGAATGGTATCTTTTTCTCCGTCTTAACGATGTAGCTTGCAAAATTATGTCATTTCCTTCCATTGCAATGAAAAAATGGTTGTTTTCAGATGATTTCTCCATGGAATTGCAAAAAGTTGACGATATTATTATAGGACTGCGTTAAAATCTTGATGTTTCATTCATGGCTGAAAGACACATATTTTTACTTGAATTTTTTCTTGCAAACTGCCCAGTTAATTCAACCTCTATCTCTCACCCCTCCCCCCCCACCTCCCACCCTACCCACAATCCCTCATGAGTACTAGAAATGAAACCACTGGAATATAAGTTTAATTAAGACAATAAAGAACCTCTTATATCAAAATATTTCAAAACAGCCTCATGAATAACTGTATAAATGTTACATGAACAAAAAAGATTCACAAAGGATATAAAAAACAACAGCAAAGGTATAAAACATATGAAGTACTAACAGTCTGATGAAGTAGATTTAAAAAAGAAATAGCTGTCATGCTGCACATTAAATACAAGGTATGCTAATATGGAAAATATTAATAAGAATATATGAAAGAACAATTTCAGAGTTAACAAAATTTGTTGCTTGCTATTACCAACTGCAGAGTGTGTAAAACTCAAACCAGGCGTCTAGAGATGATTACCCACTTGTCCCCCTCCCCCCCACCCGCCCCCCCCCCTTATTCCTCTTATTATGTAACAATCTACTAGATATAGAAGAAAGAAGAAACACAAAAAAAGTTGGTTTCAAGTGTTAACACTATTTTTACTGCAAGTGGATACTAACTTTGAATAATTCCACGTATTCATTACGAATAAAGTCAATAAACAACTTGTCGGTAGAAATCATCAATGACACTTTTGCAAAAAGAATCTAATTGAAGGTTGCATCTAATTGAAAGAGTGCAGTGAATAAATTGGCAAGTATGCTAGTACTGATCTTAGATCATGTTACTTGCTAATTCACATGAGTGTTCACTAGTGTTGTGAAGAGACATGACTCGAGACGCTTAATTTCAAATGTAAAGTCACTCAGAGCAAATTTGTCAAGCTCTCTCTCTCTACCGGTGAGAGATTTATCTATCGACTTCAGTCGATGACGACACATGACTTGACCTTATCAAATAAAGTTTACAACTCTGGTATTTTTCACTTATTAGCTTGCAGTAAATTGGCAACAATTTAGCTAAAATATATTCACACTTCCAGCCATTAATTTGCACTCCCTGCTTGCTTCCATCATACAGCTCACAATCTGTTAAATAGAAAACCTTTATCGTAAGCAAAATAGGCTTCTACGATTTGATTGATCAGTTTGAACCATTTAATAAATCAAAAGCTGCACATCGTAGGAAATTATAACATGATAAGAATTTCGTTGAAAAAATGGTCTTCTGTTTGTGTATATCTGCAAGACTAAATCTCAAAGCACAGTGATACTAATATGTATTGTCTACTGGACTAACGCCTTTCTTTAATTACTGTAATCCAAAGCCTCAAAGTCCCTCAACGACATAGAGTGTAAAGACACAATCTTTCCACTGTGCTACCACTATCTTAAGTGACTAGTTCTGCTACTATGATTATTATAGTTTAATGGTACTATCCCTAATTGAGCCAATTTATGGTTCCCATTCTAGATAAGTTATCATGTTAGTTAAATTAAAAATGCCACTTGGCAACTGGTACTGAAAGTTAAAAGAAAATTTCTTTATTTGTTTTACTAACATAAGCCTCTAAATCTTTCATCAATCTGACATTCTTCTTCATGAATTACTTGTAACCATTACTACCATTGGCCTTCTTTCCATCATTTTTATTACATATACTAAAAGGCACACAAAAATAATATCAAGAACCTGTTTAACTATTTTGCCCAAACCATATCTTTGGTTTGGTTAACCTTTCTTAATTATTCTTGGCAGTAAAAATAAATAGATGAAAAACTAACAGACACATACAGTAGTCAATTACAGTATATACCTCTTGCTTAATTTTTTTATATCAAAATAAGAAAAATGTGACCTGCCAAAAACTGCCACATTCTATCATCATTCTGTATCAGAATCAAACTTAACTACAAGTAACGAAGAAGATAATATCTGTTCACCTTAATTTCAGCATGGGTCATTACTTCAAAATCTGCATTTCTATATTCCTCAACTAATGTACTATGTCCCCTAATTGTCTGCAAACATTAAATCCCAAACGTTCGATTAAAGTATATACATGCATTCATATAAAGTCAAGTAGGCCCTATGGTCTGTGCTTGACAGATTTACAGGAACTGAAATTTGCTGATTCAATTATTCTGGAGACTTGAGTGGGGTAATGCTATCATCTCCTGATGGGGCTGAAGGGGCTGAAGGGGCGGAAGGTGGGGTCTGGGGCTGTGCCTGCGGTGGGGGCATCATAGGAGGTGCAGCCCCAGGTTTTCCACTGCTACTGCTCTGTGGTATTTTCTCATGTGTACCAAACTTGCTTCGGAGAATAGGAATTCGTTTTCTGTTTTTGCAGATGAAAAGACCTACACCACAGAATCCTAGAAGTACAGCAGCTGGGAGTATTACTGAGATGATGATGATCAAGAAGTTCCCTGGTTTGTAGAGAGCTGAATGAAAGATAGGAAAAGTATGCTATCAAAAATATTACGCTATGATGGTACTAGGCAGATTGGATATTAGGTGGTGGTAATAAAAAGCAATGAAAACCTAGCATCTGGGAATTTGTGGGTTCCAGCCCTAACCAGCTAAAGTAAGGCATGGAAGAACACTAATGACAAAGGCTGAGTGGATAAAAAAAGTGGCGTTTGAGGCAACCAGGCTTAGCAAACGGGAGGTTTGTGGTGCGATCCACAGCCAGGTCATACTCATAGTAAGGTGGGTTTTTCATCCAAGAGCAGTCTATGATTTTCCCAACGAAATGACTTCCTAAATTGAAAAGATTCCATATTTGAGTTTAATTGTTGAACTGGAACTCGGAAACCTTCTGACGTGAAAGTTTAATCAACTAGTAAGCCGTTGCTGGTTTCTCCCACATTCGTGGTCGCATATAAGCGTCCTAAAACTCACTGCCTGGTTAATATTATTATTAATGTTCAGTATTGTCCTTAAGACTCAAGTTACTACGATGAAACTGCCTAACGTCAACTGGCTACTGAGGGTCAGGCCCAGCTCAAGCCAGGTAGGCCTAGTAGTAGTACTTAGTAATAGTAGTAGCATGGTGGGCTCATAATTGACGCACTTAAGGATTTGATCAACGATGTCTATCAAGGAAAAATCCAAATCACTCAACTGTATGTGTTTTTCATATGTGTAGTTCCTCAGAAAAGTTCTGATCTCAAAATATTTAAGGTTCTGTGCTTATGCACCATACAATTGAGCAGAATTTGACCACAAAATGTCTGCCGTGTCAAGTTCTTACATACCCCTAAATTGACACATTCGTCAATAACCTAACTGTAGGCCTTAGTATACATCCATTGACTTTAGATGCTGTTTGCTATGCTGAGCCTCTAAGATGCAGACAGGTCAGGTCCCAGAGAGTAGCGTTATCATATTGAGGTAATGTTGGTAATTTTTACGGTGTAAGATTTCCAAATGTCCAACAAACGTGCAAAACTGGGGGGAGGGTGTTAAAAGCTTAAAAAATACCACAATTTGGTCAGCAAATAGCTGAAATGGATTCAAACTCATGAAATATGTAATTCTGCTTGACTGCAAAAAGTTTAGGTGGCCTGCTGTATCGTTGCTAGTAATAATTGAAGGTGCGTCAATTACGGGGGTGCGTCAATTATGAATCCTTTACTATACTAAACTAGTCTAGGCATAGGCACCACCCCTGTAGCATTCAGAGGTGATCACAATCAATTATCCTACCTTCAGCGTACGACACTGCAACAGACAGAAAAAGCAGAACCTGCAACAACTTTGGATCCATTTTAATCAGAATAGTTCAATACGACGTAGTAGTTATCAATTAATCTGGTTTAATAGTAGCCTTTATCCTTGTCTAAGTTGGTAGCGGTGTTCACGTAGTATCAGTGCAGTTTTAGTACAGTTTTAAATTTAAGGGTGTGCCTATCGTACCCATTCATTGATCTGTATCACAAAGATTGTATATGTACGGCCGGTGAGCTACCAACCTTGGAATTTGTTGCCTGTGCATTTCATGAATAGACTTATGTATGGGCGGCCATCTGTGCAAAAAAATATAACCACAGGAAAACTACGGCAAGCAAAAATGAAATATCAATGGCCTGCACTGCATGATTGTCTAATGAATTATACCAAAGTGTGTGCCAACAGGTAAAACGATATTGTGACAATTCCATCACCAACCATTTCTTCGGAGATCCGATCCGCCTAACTGACACATCCCCTTCCCTATCCCACTGTACCCTGTGTAATCAATTAAATACAAGTTGTGACAATTCAGCATCGTTGCAAAAGGACATTTGGATAGACTTGCTTCTGGTGCACAATGTGCACCAGTAACATGACACTGCCAGTATGCATCCCTCTCAAATTATATGCTTCGAAGATGTTTTGACTCTTGTCTGGATTGTTCTTGCCCATCACCCCCCCCCCCCCTTCCTCCCAATACTAATTTAGCCGTGATGGAGGGAGATCAATCCCGTACACCCGCTTAGACATCGATGAACATGTTGATGAGATTAGCGTTAGGGTTAGGCTTGAGTTTCATAGAGGTAAAGATGAAAACTTTACTGGGTTGGTATATGTTGCTAGAGTACCCGCCTATTAGAAGTTTTGTCTTGATATTTTATAAGAAACTCTTCCCATTTCACAAACAGTCCTATATGTGCACTCCTTGCATTTTTGCAGCGTCAATTACTATAAACTAAACTTCGAGCGATTGCTGTAATGAAAATTCCCGTTTGAAGGTAATTATAGCGTGTCGGGTGTGTGTG
>JAIPMN010004335.1:3188-15770 GCA_020650975.1 Apostichopus californicus | reverse complement strand
TTTTAGCGGTGACTGGTGGCTTGCGATAAACGAGAACTCTACAGATGAGGGTTACGTTCCTTGTAATTATATCCAGCCTGTAAATTCATTGACGGCTGAAGAGTAAGTATATATTTACATTATACAAACTCTAATGTGAAATGAACAATAAAGTTTGCACTAAGCAATTTTCTTTTTCCATTTCTGTATTTCATAAGAATATACAAAACCTAAACCGTTAACCGTTTTTAAGTAGTTTAAGTAGTTTAAGTAGTTTCATGCTTGTCGACGTATATGGGTTCACCGTTATAGGGCAGAGTAGTGAGGAATGCCAAAATAAGTTATTCTTTCGCGTATATAGTTAAATATTATTTTTCCTTTTCCAAACTTATTTGTTATCACTTGCAGAAGTTTTTTTTTTTGGGGGGGGGGGTATGGGAGTGGGGAAGGGTAGGGTAGTGGGGAAATGTGCCTTTTGTCTTATATGAACCTGTCAATAACCTTTTTTACTTTTACAGGACAGAATTGATTAATACGTTTGTTAATTTTGTTTTTGCGTATAGATGGTTCTTCCAAAACACGACAAAACTTGACGCAAACAATTTGCTTTTGGCCCCAGCACTGAAAACTGGCGATTTCATAGTGCGGGATAGCGACACTGAGAAAGGTATGATAATATTGGAAGGGATAAGAGAGAAAAACGAAATCATGTTATAAAGGGAAGGGGACTGAGGTAAACTATATAAAGAACACAGAGTTTACGTTATAGTTAACAGGAAATATTTCAATCGAACAGCTGTCATCAGAATATTAATTTATCATTAATTTATAATATTATTTTTCTTGGGGGAAGGAGGGGGAGGGGGGGATTTTTGCTAGATAATATAAAATCCAGCATTATGTGTTGCATGTTGGTGAGGCGATAACTTGCTAACGTAACCCTGTACGAAAGACCATTATTATGATTATTCAATAACTGCTTCTATATGCCACTTGCTTATCACAGTAAGGGTAAATGGTAAGCATCCACCTATAGAAAGTGCATTTCCACTAAAAAGAGAACACACTGCAAGTACGCATATATCGTTCGTTGCAAGGGTGTGGTTAATAGGGTGCGAATGCTTCCAATTAACAATCTTAGATAAAACTTTGCGCGTTTAAAAAACAATTTTCAACAATTTGTCTGACTTTCAACAGGTTCGTCCTGTTTTGTTGGCTTGGTAATTATATATATGACTGGTGTAACTGTCTTGTATGAAACATTCTCCATATGTTTCGTATTCCCTATTACATGATGTAAAGGCGATCGTTAATTACTGTGATACGTTTTAACCTATATTAATAAAGTGGAAAGATGAAACATTAATGACCGCACTTTTTTTTATGCACTTAATGTTTACATTTACTTACCATCATTTATGTATATTTTAGGTTCATACATAATTTAGGTTCATAATCACTTATTTAGTATAGTATCGTTTACCACCATTCATACACTTTATGTTTATATTTACTTAGTGTCATTTATGTATACTTTACGTTCATATATACTTTAGGTTCATGATCACTTATTTAGTATATAGTATCCCCTACCACCATTCATACACTTTGTTTATATTTACTTAGTGCCATTTATGTATACTTGAGTTTCATATATACTTTAGGTTTATGATCACTTATTTAGTATATATTATCCCTTAACATCATTCATACACTATATGTTTACAATATTCTTAGTGCCATTTTAGTATACTTTAGTTTCATAATCGCTTATTAAGTATATTATCTCTTACCACCATTCATATTTTGAAATCTTGAAGGTTCCTACTCACTCTCTATGCGTGAAAAGGATGCAGAAGGCCTTAAAATTAAACATTATCGAATTATGTTTTCGAAGAAAGATTCAAGTTATTTCATGGCAAAGAAAAGAAAGTTCAAATCCGTCCAGAAACTCGTCCAGTTTTACAAAGGTTTGTTGAAACGTTTCATGTTTTTGTTTTCTTTGTTCTTCATTTGGTACTTTGGTTTAATGGATCAGGGTACAATGTTGTTGTTTTTACGCTCGTTTTAGTATGCACTGAAAACCTGATTATTTATCCGACAGAGAAACATTGAGACTAATTTAATACAACTTATATGTTAACCATTAAAACAAGTACTTAGAAGAACAATGGATCGAGAATTATTATTTTAAGGCGAAGCAACCCAATCAAATCCCTCCCGCATTTGACAGAGAGGCTCGCATCCAAGGATTTTGAATGTTCACCCTGTTCCTCTTCAAACCTCACACAATAATTCAAAAGTAATTATTAGCACAAACTGCCGCTTAAACCTGATTGATTAGGCCTATTGATCTAATTGATAGTCTCAATATACATCTCAATGTACAATTTGACATCTAAAATTTAATTATGTCTCTGGGGAATAGATCTCCCCCCCCCCTCCCCCCGTAGGATTAGTGTCGGTGTCAGCGGCCCCGGGACCACCCACTCCCCTATAAAATATAGGACCCGCCTCTGGTAATGACCAACTCTTCGGTCAAACATATGTTTCTTTTTCTGGTTTTTACTTTCTGTTTTTTTAGAAAATGGAAAGGATCTACCATGCCGATTGGGAAAGGCCTGTCCAAGGGAAAAACCTGGAACCAAAACACTTGGTCGATCAGTTTGGGAAATCGAACGAGATAGTTTCAAGTGGATTCACAAACTCGGAGAAGGCTCGTTTGGGGAGGTGTGGAAAGGTAAGCATGCAGGAACTAGCACCGGTGTGTTGCACGCCCAAAAGGGACAAGTAACCCCCAACTTATCAATATAAATTTTGGAAAAGTATGCATACATGTTTTATTTACATAAAGGTTGAGCACTATATATACCTTCACGTGTTTTCACAGCAGTTTTTTCTTCGAGATTTTTTCTTTAAGCAAATTGTCTATGCTGTTATTCTCTATAGTTCCATAATAAATAAAGCTATTAAGCTTGACTAGTCATTTAATTCTTTTTAAAACAGGAAAAAATTGAAAATAAATAAGTTGAAGATGTCAACGTTGCTGTTTAAATGTGTCCGGGCGACGAAATGTTGAGAAAAGAGTGATATTCAGTAATGAATCGCTAATTAACATTCCAATTAGTGGATACATTAGAGTGTGTCTTATATTGAACAATTTGAAGTAGTGGGTCGGTATAGAATTATTTAAATTATTGATAAAAAGCAAAAAAGCTTGTTTTTAGTGGGCCAAATGAGTGCACGAGGTATGAGGATAACGTTCACCGAATTTCATAATGGAATTGAGAGCAATTTATCCCTAATGTGTTCTAAAATCATAAATATGAAAATTATGAATTATAACTTCCATAGTATACGAATAAATAGCAAATTGGAAAAGTGGACACCTGACTGAATAAGGAAATGAATATCTCTGTTGAAATGATCATGGCGCTCAGTTCATCATAATTTTTGAATAAGGAAGTTTATTCATTAGATGATTCAAGTGTGTTAATATTCGAGACAGTTTACTCCGCGTTCATTGTTGTATTAGCTATAGTTGCAAGGGTCAAGTAGCGTGTTTGTCCTTTTTTGTATTCCACTGACATATCATACACAATCGTTCTTTATACTGGGTACTATGAACCGTGTTCAATCAAACACACAAATAATCTAAACAATGGTTAGCATAATTTTACTGAAGATCACTTTGGGTTACAACCCAAAATAGTCTACCAACTTTATGTAAAGGAGGATAAGATGTCCATTAAAACCTCCTTTTGCGAAATTTAAACACAAACCGGATGCTCAAACACCTGATGGTAGTAGTATTGCCACAACAAATACACATGAATAATCGACAAAAGAATTTCTTTATATGTCTAAAAGTCACTAAGTTACGGCCAACTCAAAATGTCCTCCTGGATTAACATATTGGGATGTTATTGTTTCAAACAAGTATAAAAACAAAAGTTTGTTTTGCATGTGAAGGCAAATTGGATCATAGTCAAATTTGGTTTAATTTATTCCAGGAAGTTTGAAACACATGTATATTATTTCATGTACAGGCTAAGTGTGACCGGCCGATGCGTATAAAACCCGTGGTAGTGAGTGCAGAGGGTAGTATGCTTGAAAATAGCTGTGAGAAGGCATGCCATATTTAAACATGTTGAAGAATTCGGGGCCTATCCTGGAAGCCCTCTTGGCTCTTCCTCATTGGTGGCCACAACTCTCCATGTCAATAACAGTCTATCACTCAGACCACCACCCCCTCCCCCTCCCCACCCCACCCCCACACCTTACCCGGCGTCAGAAATACTCTCCTGAACCTCAGATAACCGGTGAAAATCATTCAATTGAGTGATAAAATGATCAATAATTATTATTCCTCTTTATTATTCTCAATTTTCTTTTTTTAGCCATCTGGAAAGATAGGGTCCCAGTTGCTGTGAAGTCTCTCCGACAGTCCTCAATGTCCACGGAGGGGTTTCTGGAAGAAGCTAGAATTATGAAAGAACTGAGACACGATAAGCTTGTACCCCTTTACGGTATCTGTTCCACACAGGTTCGTCAATCGTATTACGGTATAATAGTGACATGCATATACAGTTCGATTAGAGAAAATAGAACGCAATATATAACCACTTTGTATTTCCTTCACATTCTCAGTGCAAACTATCGACGTTTTTCTCTTCCCTGATGGTACAACCCTTGGAAGTCCTTTTGAAGTCAAGCTGTGTTTAATATACGCTTTGAAAATGGAGATTCTCCAGTTTGTCATACTATAGTATGATACAAACATTAGTGGTTTGGGGCTCACTATTAGACTGGTCTATATACATACCAAGTGTAAAATTTACTTTGGCAATTAAAGTCTACCGTAATTATAGAGTTAACAAGCATTTCAGTCTTTCAGCTGGGACGACCTCAATACTATTGACCCCAATTTACCATCGGTTTCACCAAAACACAAAAAGGTTCTTGCACTCATTGTATTACTACATGTTTGTTTCTTGTATCCACAAGCAATGAAATATACCTGCAGATCGAAACACACGCATATACATGCCGTAACCGCTAATATGGTTTCTTAACGAGTTTGGCAAGATAAAACCGAGAGACATTCAATTTCTCCTATGAGTATGCATAATATATAGGCCAATTGTATATTGCTTAGTGTACCTGGTACACTAAGCAATGTACCAGGAAGCTATCGATCGGTTACAGCTCCTCATTGTAAACATTTTTTATGACTTTTGTCGAACGTGCACCAAAATCATTACGTAATTGACGGATATTTGGGGAAATCCCTTGACGAGCGCGCCACCAGTTTTTCCATCGTGTATCTCAAAACGTCGAACTTTCACTAATCCGGTATACTCTCAGGAACAAAATCAGTACCAAATCGTAGGGTCTTCGGGAAAATTCGCCAACTGGTTAACCATCGTGTATCTCAAAACGTCGAACTTTTAGTAATCCGGTACTCTGAAGTCGTCGGGGAATTCCTTGAGTGCACCCCCCCCCCCCATTGCTAAACCATCAACAACATACGTTTTAAGAAAAAGTCACCCAGGAAAGAACCTGGGCACGAAAACCAAACAACCAAACGACTGATCCGCTCTCAGCCCCAGTCCCCTTGCATCGGGACTGTGACTGTGTGATCATCGTCGGGTGTGCATCACCATTCCCCTCGAAAGGGAACAGATACTACACATGATCTTAGCCAACAACAACAACATTCCATTCCTGCAGCCACAAGTGGATTTTCATTGCCTTGGGTCAGGGAGTTGTTCTAGCTACTTACTCCCTGCTTGGATCAATTTGGCTTCGCTGTGGAGGGCAATCACTTTGCTGTAGGTGTCAGGCAGTCGAAAGTGTCAACTTTTCCGAAACTAAAATTACTTGAGCCATGAACTAACCTACTTGAGCCATGGAATTGTTACCTTGGCTACGTCCAATGGCCTGAAAGGTGGTAAATCCGTAATAAAGGGAGTTGCTGCTCTGCCACAACAGTTTAGTCACCAATTTAATGTCGATGGAAGTGTAGAAGCATTGAAGTACCACTTGCTTGGTTGTAGTACACATTCGGTCTTCAGTAATAACAAGTTTGAATAGGCAGCAGCTGCTATGGTCATATTATGCTCTGAAGGCTGAACCAATTACTAATAATAAATGTAGAAGCAAACAACATTGATGGACTTTCTTCATTATATTTGTTCCCTGACAAAAATGTTTTAATTTTTCTTTCTTCCTTTTTCTAAGTCAATTGTGGAATTAATATGTTGTTACATTGAACTAAAGAAATCTTGAAAAAGTATATGAGAAAGCATTTTGATGGTTGCGCCTCTGCTACATGTAGATAATATAATCTATAATGCACCATAGACTATTTCCGTTTATCGTGATTGGCTCTTTTTTTTCTTTTCTTTCTTTTTGTTTTTCTTTCGTTTTTTAAACTTGTTGTTATTGTTTATTGGGATAAACATAAAGTTTCTAAGCCTAATATTTCATTTTTCTCGTATAACACATAAAGGAGCCCATATACATCGTGACTGAGCTGATGAGTAAAGGCAGTTTATTGGACTACTTAAGGAAAGGTGACGGGAAAACATCAGACTACAAGACCCTGGTCGATATTGCAGCACAGGTATAGGCCTAACAAATCCATTATTATTTATGACAACTTCAGACTTTAAACTGATCTTTATTAAAAAAAAATCAATCAATCGTTTGCCATTTTCTATATTAATTGCACCTATACGTCAAAACAGCCTATAGGCTACATAATGTATTTATTTATATCGTATACCCAAAGTACTGTCCTCTTGAAACTTCAGAAAATACATAGGCCCTGAAGGTATATGAAAGATAAAAAGTCGCAATTTATTTTCTTTTTCTCTCAATGTCCCTTCTGGGCCACCGTATGTACGGTAATGTGAAAGGGACATCAGTGTTGACTTTAAATTGTAGAGGGCAAAACAATTCCGATCAAAACGAGAAAGTCACACAACAGGCTATTAGTAGCTTTACCGTACGATACATTGTAAATATAATTAATATTCTCATAGATTTACAGAACGTTCAATAAGAGGATTGAATGCCTGATGGCGGTAGACAAATACAGTAATAGTCGGAGCTTGGTAATGGGTAATCGCTGACTTTGTAACATAAATTGAAGCGAATTCTGAAAAATATTTCGAATAAGCCAATTGACTTTGTCCGTTTGTCCCGATTCTAAAGATATACTATTTTTTCGCATCCATCATGTTATCTTTACTGACAAAAGATACCCAAACCAATCATCACATTAACGTTAACCACATGACTTTCTTCCAAAGGTGCAACAAGATCGTGTTTGAGTGGTCCCCTACCGCCCCCACCCTCCCCCTCCAACCGAATACTTCACCATCCACCGCCAAAAAGTTCGATGTGAACTATTCATTCAGTTGTATCTTTTATTTTCGATTTGTTGATGATGCAGGTTCAACATAAGTTCGTGAACCCATTGGACTTCATGAAGGAAGGAATTTTCCTTTCTGTATAGTACGAGAATTAATGAAAGGAATTAAAAAGACAAAACATTTCTTTTGTCCTTTTGTTGTTCTTTTGTTGACTTCGATAACAGGAAGTGTGTATATTATAAGGAATGTATGGAATGTATATAGTTGAGGCATAGGGTTGTTGACAACCGTCAAAAGTTTCAATGTAGGACCAGGGAGTTGTTATAACAACTCCCCGATAGGACAATATCGATTCCATACAATGCAATTTATTATTCCTACTATTTGCAGTGTTCAAGATTATTTTTAGATTTGTTTTACTTCTTGCTATATTGTACTTCTTTATTCCTTGTATTTATTTCTTTTCAAATCCTTGTTTACTTTTGTTCGTGAATGCAGGTTGCGTTTGGAATGAGTTATCTGGAAATGAAGAACTTCATTCATAGAGATTTGGCAGCCCGTAATGTTCTAGTGGGAGAGAACAATATGGTTAAAGTGGCTGACTTTGGATTGGCGAGGGTAGTGTCAGATCAATTCCATCAAACGAAAGAGGGTAAATCATATATTATTCTTCTTTTTTTTATAATATTTTTTTTTATAGAACCCTGACAATTCAAACAGATAACAATATGATTGATTTCCTTTAGTTGTAAACACGGTGTATACGGTATTGAAGTAGTACGATACGGTGTGACATAAGTGCTATACGGTATTACACAAGTATCATAAACGGTATTACAGGTGACATACTCCTATTAGAGTCAATATCCATCCGCCCGATTGTTCTCCTTCAGGAAAAGTGCCAAAAAGCAGCAGGAATACATCTTTTTATGACCTGTTATCAATTTTTTTGGCTTGTATGTTAAAGAGCGTGAATGGAAGTACATGTGGTGAAAACAATTTGGTCAATTGAGGTAATTTTAGACCCCTTTAAGCTTCCCAGGAGCAGCGTACGAAAATTGTTTATTACTGAGTGAAGAGATTTGTTTACAAGTGGCGAAAACTTCAGGCTCTGATAGCAAAAAATCTGCGCGGTCATGGTACGGAAAATTGATGGTGCCATGAAAGGCCAACTTGTCAGCTATCCGGTGATGGGTAGCGTTTAGCTAGTGAAAACTTCTCTCTAGACCACATTACTTTTGTGATTTGGTGTGTAAGTCAATGGGGCTTTTAATGGGCGTATGCTATACCTACGAAGGTAAGATACGGTATGACACAAATAAGGTAGGGTATATTATAAGGTATAAGGTAGTATAAGGTTCACGGATCGGGGGTGGGATGGGATGATGGGATAGAGGCGCGCGGGCTGGTTTTGGGGGTATGAGCACACGCGCACTTAAAACCAGACACCAAACATATATGTGACTTATCGGGCAAGTTTTCATTATAATTATGACCTCTCGTTTAACTGTTTACGCTTAACTGTTCAGTCTTTGTACTTCTTTCATGTCGGAGGATGCTAAGCCCTCGGCGCACCCACCCACCCACCCACGGCGCACCAACCCTGCCTCATCCATCTTTCTTTCATTATGTTGTGCAGAAATAGCAGGATAGTCTATTTCTATGGTTCTCTCTCTTGAAACTGTCGAAAGGCTTTCAGAATATTTCTAAAAAATATATTTCAGATATAGATATTTTCAGAATTAGGCCTACTTTTGTCAGATTTCAGCCTCGATAAGTCTAAGAAAAAGGAAGAGAAAGAGATATCGTTAGTTATGTTTCTATATAGCTGTTCCGGTTGTCAAGATTAGTAAACCATTAAAGTATGCTTAATCGCTGGAATGTTCCTTTAAGGCTACATTGCTGTTGACGTCAGTTCCTCAGTGATACAATTGATTCATTGTTTTATTAACTCTAACCCAGCAAACAAAAAAAACGTTTTTAAAACGTTTCGTCTTTTGTTTTGATAACGTTACTTGTGCATGGTGTAATAAATATGTCACGAAAACGTTTTCAGGCTATTATTTCAAAACATTTTTTCGTCAAAAACATTAATATAACATTAATATCTCATAAAAATTTTATGCCGACGTTTTTATAACACCACATATAACGTTATAAAAACATATTTTAGAGGCTCTTTTAAAAATGTTATGATAACGTTTTGTGTTTGCTGGGAATTACTCCACCGACATTGTGTTCTTTTAACGACATATCAACAGCAAAGCACGCTTAAAAAACATTCACCACCATTTTGTCCATGAACATTTGGTTAACACGTGCACATTATAAACATGTCATTTGAGGTCATATATAGATTCCTGTGTGTTCCCTTTTGAGTTTTGTGTCGCTCATATAAGGAACTGACCTTTAATAGTCTGTGTATTAGACTATATCGTCCAGTCACTTCAATTAACGAACACCGGCTTAAAGGGTCACTCCTTAAAATGTAAACTGCAGTAAAGGAAAACAGCATTATACTGATAGCGGTCTAAAACATATAAAACTTAAAGGTATTCCCTCAGCTAGAAATTTTGTTAGAGGGCGGGCCAATTTCATATGTTTCGCTGGTACACCGTTACTCCACTTTCTGACTTGGTCACGTGATACGGTATATGTAATATACTGCCACTGTATAGTGTATATCCTGTATGTTGTGCCTAGAGTCCCATCCTCTGAAATATACCCTTATACTCAAAAATGATATAGGCCTAACTGTTCCACGGGTATACCTTATTATTAGAGACAATGTTTGTTCTCGCTTTCTTTCCAGACTCTCCATTTCCTATCAGGTGGACTGCACCGGAAGCAATCTGTAAACAACAATTCAGCATCAAATCAGATGTTTGGTCTTTTGGGATTCTTCTCTTTGAAGTGTTTACAAGAGGGGAAGTACCTTATGCAGGTATGATCCGGGTTTAACGATATCTCAATATATAAACTTACGTACGTACGTACACTACACTATAGATATTTATAGGCATTGAAGACTCGCCCCAAACCGCGTGCCGCCCTGTGAAAAAGTTAACTTTCCGTTGCTTGCAAGTGAACTTTTTCTCTTGTCGCTACAAAATGCAGACAGTAGTGAAACGTGATAACTTGTTATCTTTTATCTATACCTGAGATGTCCATTGCTGCTATATGTACACTGTGATGTGGGTATTGACCGCAGCTATATGTACTGACTGTACATTAGTGTCTAATTACCGACGGTAGCAAGCTGTGTGTGTGTATTTTCTGGGATCGATGGTGGTGTCTATAACACTTCGGTTACACCTCATTCGAAACTAGGTCAGATTACCGGCATTAGACGTTTCTTTTTGCGCGAGTCTTCACACCCTTTAAATAATGCAGACAACAACCTTCTGGGTATAGAGTCTCATTCCTAAGTTTACATGGAAATCAACACCGCGTCGAAATGACATGTATGTCTTTCATCCGGATGTTATGCAGCATATACAGCAGTGCATGAAATATCCTGTGAAACATAATATGCCACTTTATTTGTAAACGGAAGTCTTTTCTATCCCACCTATTTCTTTAGCATGAAGTTGCTTACGCTAATTAAGTGTTAATAGTCGCCAAAAAAGGGAAGGACTATCCATCCGGCGTGCCTTATGGATAAATGTTGTTTTTTCCTGAAATAAAACTGAAACTCAGGAGTATATGGTCATTATATTTCACCCTAAAATGTGAGTTTATTTGCATAACTGTACATTAGCTTTGAAGTGACTGTAATACCTGTGGGTCTAATACCGGTATTTACGCTCCATTTTAACGCCCCCCCCCCCACTCCTATAGTAAAAGGTCACCAGTATATTGCCCCGAAATCTGTTAAAGAAAGTCAAATACTGGTCACTATTCACCCGATACTCATAGCTAGTACAGTAATTATACTGTTCATTTTCCACAACCGTGCAACTACTGCGCTGTGTTCGCAACACGGTAACATGTGTTATAGTTGGCACAGTAATCACTGGAAAGCTGTTACACGTTGAACTACGAGTCCGACAGGTGAAAATTTGCAGCAATTAATTTTTTTTTTAATTTTTTTTAATTTTTTAAATTTTAAATTTAAAAAAAAAAAAAAAATTATTGTTTTTTTTATTTTTTTTATTTTTCTTTTTTATACAACTTAGGAAATATGCAGGTTAAGCTGAAAATGTGCTTCCATAAAATCTGCCTTTGATCTCCACCCCCCTCCCCACCCTCCCCCCTCCTTACAATATACCACTGGAATTTAATTCTATACTTATAGCTTTCAAGTATTTCCCAAACAATTTAAAATTTCAATATTTTCCTTCTCTTTCTTAAAGTGTTTGTTTCGTTACCTTAATTTCCGTGTTAATTTGAAATTATTTACTACTGAAATCTTTTTCATATTCGTTTATCTATAGGCGTTCAGGCTTCAGAGATTTATAGCAAAATCCAATCTGGTTATCGCCTTCCCAAGCCAAGGTTCTGTTCTGAGAAAATTTACAAAGTTATGGGGAAATGTTGGGATGAAGACCCAGAGATGAGACCGACGTTCATATATTTGCATCGATTTTTGGAACAAAGTCTAGAGTACCAAAGTCCGACCACGCAGTGTTGAATATTCAGAGGGGTCAAATCAGAGGTCAGACCGTTGGCCATGAGCAGAAAGAGCCTAATATTCTAAGTTGTATGTGGTATTCAAAGAACTCTATAGACTTGATGAACAGGTATTATTCGTTATTTGTGTGTGATCTGAAAAGTTATGGGAGGGGGAGGATCGGGCGGAGGAGGGGGAGGGGGGGGGGGGCTTGGGCTTCACCCTATGGGGCGTGGGTGTATTAGGGACACTGGCAAGATGGGAAATGGTAAAACGTAAGATTGATAAATGTGTTTCTTTTTTGTTTTCAAAAAGGGGGAGTTCCCGATCTGGCTATCACATTTTCCACGTATATTATTCAATATAAGACTGTTACTAATCAACACTGTTACTAAATAACACTCCCTTTCTTCAATGTTCACATTTTCGTCGTCATAAAATTAGTAAGCAGGCTAATTAATGAGAACTTGGTAACTGAAATCTGAAATTTTCGATAGATGTCTCTTTATTATAATACATGAGCCTTCGAGTTAAGTTTTGTTGAAACCAAACTGTTCAGCCTTATCCATGATCCCGGCACAGGTTTGAAATTGCGGGGGGGGGGGGGGG
>JAIPMN010004334.1:22087-38345 GCA_020650975.1 Apostichopus californicus | reverse complement strand
TACTGAATATTGGCTTAATGCTGCTAACAACAAGCCTCTCAAACATATTGCTTAACTCATTGTGTCACCTACAGTGTTAATGGTTGCAGATGAGTTGCTATTTCACTGTCAAACATATTTAGCCAAGGTCTAACTTAGCCTAGGCCTAGAACTTTGAAGTGAAACGATGGTTCCTAGCCAGGGGCCTCATTTAAGTCTAGGCCAAGTCCATTTCTGTTGGACCCATATGGTTTTTGTGATTATATCTAACATTAGCCTTAAAAACTAACAGTATCAATCAAAATCTAGTTAGAATCTTTTAAGACATTTTTCCTTGACAGAAGAGCACAAGATTCCAGAACTGATGATTTTACATATAATTTTATAAAAATGATATCATGGAGGGAGTATCTTTCAGAGAACCTTGCAGCTGCAAAGAGCTCTATGTTGTTCCTGTAGGTGGTTTAGTATGGAACCACTTGATTGGACAAGCATTTTGAGAGAGACACAGATTTTAATAATCTATATTATTACAATAGACACAAGAATTGTCGTATGTTGAAAATATTCCACGACTGTAGGGAGTTTCTTGTGCGCCTATTCTGACACATCTTCATAGTGCTTCATGAGCAATACAATATGAATTTAGTGCAGTGTACTGTATTTTGTGAAAAATCGACTGAACAGAGTGTCTTGTGTGGCTATGTTTGCTCTGTCGTGGTGGTGCAGTGAGCGAGATCCGGTACAGTCTAGAATATCATGTATTGCAAAAGATCTTAGGTCTAAACTGTTAAGGAATGCAGTCATATGGTGTGCAACAATGTACAGTAGCCAGCTACTAGTTGAAGTTTATGCAGAGAAATGTAAGATAGGAAAATGGTTACACAAAATTACATGCTTTAAATAACCGCAGAACTTTGGAACACTTTGCAAATTGCAGTGCAATGACAATTTCTGATGGTAAAGAACATTTTATTCTACATATTGTACTTGTTTGGGGAGAGGAAGGACTCTATTTGTAATTTTCTGAGAAACATCAACTATCTCCATTGTGGCACCGCAAATGTTGTTAGTCTAATTCTATGGATTTAAAAGTTTACCTGTACATTCTTGTGTTCATAATCTCATTTGCTATGTGCTTTGTACATTCTGGGCGAAATCAAAAAAATTTCCCCAGAGACAATGAGGTATGATATGGTCTCACTTACATTCCTTCGTTGGATACTGTGTACATAATAAGTTATAATAGATGCATGATATTGCCATAATCCAAAACGAACCTTTGTGCATGCAAATTAGCAATGGTGTTTGGAGACATGTCACATATGTGCAGCATTATAATGTTTGCTGGCCATATTTTTGATTATGTAGCTTAACTTCATGCTTTAATGAATGTTAAAATAATGTACATGTGTACATGTCATGTATGCAAATTTGAATTTAAATCATAGCAAAAAAAATATCTCTCTGCACCGTCAAATTATTCACTCAGTTTTAAAGAGATCTGTAAACCGTGTGCGAGTGTTTAAAGATTAACTTTTAACTCATGTGCTAAAAGTTGCAAAAAGAATTCAAAGAACTTTGCACTCCTGTTAGATTTGACCCTCCAAATTATTTCCAAACTTTCGAGTTCGTTCGTTTATATTTAGAGGGTTAGACTTCTCAGTTCGTAACATGCCATATATAAGGTAATGTTGCAGTGATTCATGTTTTGTTAAAATTGGAGCATAAGTGGCCATTATTTGACTTCCTAGCATATTTTTTAAGTTTCAAGTGTTATCTGACAAGGTGATATAAATACTGTCAAGTACAATCCCATTGACTCACCATGCTGTATGAATGATTTCAGTCGTTGCATCTCCTTTAAATTTTTGTCAGATGCAATTTATGAGAATAACTTCAAGTTCTTCTCTTTATTTTATTGATTTGTACGTACAGTAGACAATGTCACTGTTGTGGTAAAAGAAGGAAGGAAAAAAAAAGGCGCTTTGTTATCAAAAGAATAGGCCTAAAATTGTTTCCTTGGTAACAAAATTACAATCAATATTGCTTGAACAGTTTTTGTTTAATTATCATATTTGGAACCTTTTGTCAAGGTACCTGTAGATCGATTATCGATCATCCTAGGACAGTTTTTGTCTTTCCTGGCCAACTTGAACTAAATGTGCAGTACGCAGTCTCTGTGTAAATGAAAAAAGTGCGCAGTTCAACGCTATAGTAGACTTGCATTTTTGTTTTACAGCATAAAATTTGAAGCATTACTATTTCTTGAAGTATGTTTTGAGCTGAGCAAAGAATCTCACATTTATAAGTAAATTAATGTGTAGCTGTAGATGAGTGTAGCAAGAATATCGTTGATAATACCACATGTGGTACCTGATGAGAGATTGTCCCAATACTGTTTAAATTTAATTAAACTCTTCTTTTCAATGCTTGAAAACAAAGTGTTTTAAGCTTTCAGTTAATGCTTGGTACAATTCGCACTAACATAGCCCTGGGAGTGTAGGCCTACAGTAGTAAGGCACACGTGCTGTATAGTAAATTGCAACTTTGTGGATAGTGCAGAAATACCGACCACGGTGCATGATATAATTCACTGACTGTTCAAATTGTGCGAACCTAGCAGCTCTTTGAATGTCTGAAGTCAATGTCACTTATATGCACTACATGTTTCCTGTGTACAAAAGCTACTACCAAACTGTTCATCTTTGAACATACACTTTTTGTCCATTATTGAATGTCATTTTGCTGTGCAATTACCACAGATATATTGTACTGTAAATTAGGCCCTACCATATACAGTAAGACACAATATTTGATCACAAGTACTTAGTACCGAAACCTGGAATCTGTAAGGACTGTTTAGAGTGATGAGGCTGCACTACTGTCCACACTGTTTGCTGTATCTACTTCTTTGAGGAAACTGTGAGTTGTTTGAACACCTAAATAGTATAAAGAACTGACTTTGAGCAAGTCTAGCATATACTGTACACTATACACATTGAGGAAATAGGAGACACAAAGGTAGAATGTTTGATGAAATTGTTCCTTAAACTGTTAGGTTGGCCTTGGATCCTACTGTAACCTCAACCAGATTTATGTTTGTGGATATGTTGCTATTGTTGTATAATATAGAACTTTATTGATTGTATTAGTTTTGTTGATCAATTCATTTACCCAATTTAGCAATTTCTTTACCAGTCACTATTACAGTAATGTAGCTACAACTTTAGTATTTATCTCACCCTTGTGAGAGCTCTCACATTGGCTGTTGTTTCTATATGTATTATACTCTAAGTGCCAAAACCATCAATAATTAATGAAGTTCTGGATCTAGAGAGGCGAGGGTTTGCACCTTTCTCCTGTTCTGAAGTCCCCCACCAACCCTCTTACCATTGTTGTGACTTTGTCCTCTCACTGAAAGGACAAAGCAGTGTCGTCAAAACTGGTTTCAATTTTTTTTTGGTGACGCTGTTGTTGCTAGAGCAACTGGGGGCTGTACTGGATATTGTTGGCATATTATGAAAATCAATAGCAGGCTGTTTGCTCACTAATTAATATTACAAGTGTAAAATTTTATGACCTAGTGTTTCATAAAATTCAAAAACTAGGCCATGTTCTTCTGTGCCCAGGAGGAAAACTTTGCTCTCAGCATCTTGCCTGGGAAAAAAATTAACCAAGTACTAGATCTTTTGTGGGACTCATAACATATTCAAAAGTGTTGCTTTGTGCATATAGTACTATATATAACCTGAGGGGCTAGATTCTTAGAACTCAGCCCAGAGTTTTGTTGGCAAGTTGGACCCTATTCAACCTTGCCCTTATTGTCTTGGACATTGACTAACACCACTTTGGGATGACTGCAATTCGTAGGGTTAAAATTTAATTATCTGAACAATTTGGAATGGAACAAAACAAAATTAAGTTTAGTGGAAAACTTAAGTTTTGACTTGTAAAAAGTAAAGAAAACCCTAATCCAACCAATGGATCCTGGTGAATGTTTCATGTAGTTGGTACTACTGTTGTAGATATGAATTTTCATTTGAATTTTTGAAAAGAAAATAATGTTTTGTAACCAATAGTGAACTTGAAGCAAGCAGGAGTGTGTTTACCACCTGCTTAAATAGATTACATTATGTGGCAAAATTATCAGTGAATTACAAACCATTTTGATTTCTGTGACTCAGCAATTTAATCCCGGGTATATTCCTGTACTAATCAATCACCGATACTAATCCCTATAAAGACTCACTATGTATAGTTTTCAACCCACTGACATAAGTTTCCTATCTTGTGGTCTGTCGGGTCACTGGGTGCCCTATTGGTCATTCACCTCAGCCTATAAGTGCCCTACATTTACCCCCAAAAATGCACATTTTATAATCTTTTCAATTAATGAAAGCAAGGAGCTCAATCTTGAAAATTCAGATATGAATTTAATTAAAATCGGTGTCAAACATTCTAACTTCATGTCATAAAAATAAAATAAAACTTTTAGCAAACTGCTTATCCACTAGAGCGCCTGTGTAGGAGAATGTGTAAAAGTAAGTTGGCCTGACGTTTCGATCCTAGCAGGATCTAACTTCAAAGGCTAAATGACAAGTAACAGTAACAGAAGGGACATAAACACGCACAGAATACAGACAGGTTAATGAGCATGGTGAACACAAAGAGATAGATGTAAGGGGATTAGTAGACAAGGGATGGAGAGAAAAGGTACAGTAGGAGATAAAGAGTGGAGGGACAAAGAGAGGATTATGGGAAGGGAGAAGGGAATAAACTGGAGAAGGACAAAGACAGAAAGGTGTGGAGAAAAAAGGGTGGAAGAGAGCTATGAGAAGAGGAGTGAGTGGGGGGGGGGGATAAGGGGAGAAGGAGGGGGGAAGAAGAAAAGTTAGTCATGTCCTTCCTGAATGTTGAGCCCATGAGGTTGAATGGTGCGAAGGCGTTGCATCCACAGCCTCTCTCTGCTGATTCGTACTAGGTCAGGACGGCTACCTAAGGATTCAATCCCCTGTAGGGACATGTCGTTAATGGTATGATTGGGAAGGTTAAAGTGTTCTCCAACTTCATGTCATGTCGGACTCTCCTACAGGCAACAGTAGATCTGATTAATGAAAAAATAAAAAATTCTTGACTTTTAAAGCAGCTATTATTAATAAATTTGGAAGGCAATCCTATCAAACCTAATATTGAGCATTCTCTAAATAAGATTTTAATTGAATTATACAAAGACAATTTTAGTAATTTTTTAACCAATTAATGGTTGTAAGAAAAATTGTAAAGTATAATAAAGCAAAAATATATGTTTTCTTTCTTCTTTTCATTGCTTCTTTTCATTGACATGTTTGGAGCAAAGTTAGGAACTGTACTTAAATTAATTTTTTTAGAAAATGAAACTTAATGGACTTGTCAACCTACAGTACTGTGCTAAATGAACCATACATTTTTACACGATTTCAGAGTCAAAAAGTCACAGAAAATGTATCAAAACTTAACTCAAATAAAATGCTCAAAACGATAACTAAATTAGCTGTCATCGGAGAAGAATGTTTCATTTGTATACATTTGTACTGTAGTACTAAAGAAAGAAATTTGTGCTTGATTTAATAGGTGTATTGTCCAGGATTTAAACTTGACAGTTGAACAAGCCAACGAGCTAGATACATGTACATTGTAATGCGAATTTTGGTATGGAATAGTGAAAAACTTGAAGAAAAAAACAACGTAGAAATCCACCAAAACAAGGATGGTAACATTGTTCCCCAGCTCTTCCTCCCTCTCCAGAGAAGCTCTTAAAATGATCAACTTTTACCCCAGTATTTTGGAATTAAACTTGGCAGTTGAACAAGCCAATGAGCTAGGCGACTATACTGTACTGTACATTGTAATGGGAATTTTGGTATGGAATAGCAAAAGACTTTAAAAAAAAACAATGTGGAAATCCTCCAAAACAAGAATGATAACATTGATGCAGAAATCTGCTTCAATAATGAGTTGCAGAACGGAAAGTATGATAGATGGACGTCAGTGAATTTAAATGATTTTGATATCTTCTTGGCAGACCGGTCTGTAAGCTAAACATTAAAATTGTTGAGTTTTTTTCCTGTGTTGAATTTTATAACTTGGATATGAAATTAGCAATTTGCTAATTAAAGAGCATTGCATGCCATTTCCTATGAGATAATGTGTACATGTATGTATTTATTGTAGAAAGAACTTCAAAGAAGTACCACAAGATTTTTCTACTTTGAATTAATGTCAAAATTCTTGAATCATAAGTCTGCTCTTGGTACCAACAGACTATCAGTGCTTAAATAATTTGTCATTGTACATAATTTTTAACTGCACATCGACCTGTACGTGTTCACAGTTTTCTGTTGTTGACGGGACTAAATGTTGACGCAATTCTTTCTTCCTCCATTCCGCAGCTTTGTGGCGAACAAGACAAACAGACGATACAGCTCAGGACAAAGAACTCCATGTCCGTACAACGTTGAGGGAACTCATCATCTACATCGTGTTCCTCATAGTTCTCTGCATTAGTAAGTTCCATTCTCATAAAAGGTTTATAAAAACGGGTTTTAAGTAACTGACGGACTGATTGGCAAATTAGTTGTAGCGATTAAGTTTGCCTCCATGTGTCCTCGCCAATCACCCCCCTGCCCCCCCCCCCACACCCACCCACCCACCCTGCCCAGCCTCTTTCTCCTTTGCGTCTGCCGTCCATTATAAACAGTATTCGGACCTTTAACCGTAAGTATCTGAACATGCGACAAGTAGCAAAAAATTGTTTTCATAATTCAGATCGAAAAAGGCGAAAAAAACATCAATGGCCTGTCAATAGCATTCCATGTAAGATGTAATTTATTAGCACATTGAGAATTGTTTATATATTTAATTTTCTTTTTCATTATGCGCATTGGGCTCCTTGTCTTTATTCAGAACATCCTAATTTGTTTTTAGATTATCTTGTACATAACTATTCATTTTGTCAATTACATTATAAAGTACTGTAAGTCTGTGTGTGTGAGGGTGTGTGTATGTGTGTTTTTTGTTGTTGTGTATGTGTGTTTTTTGTTGTTGTTGTCACACATGTGTCACAAACCCTCACAATATGAATTTACTGTGTTTTTCTCTTGTGACCTGTCTGGACTCTACTTTTGCACCTTCCCACCTACTTCTAGCCTAATAACTGGTACTATATTAGCCCTGGGCTCCCTTGACCCACCTCCGGGTCTTCGGGGTCATCGCCCATCACCTCCTCCTTCCCATATGCCATGCACAAAGTATTGTCGCTTGTAAATACCTAAAACCAGGGAGTTACAATGGAGTCTTCACAGGAATTTTGTTTCACTCAAAATCCTGGCTGAATGATATTACACAGATGACTACTATGTGCCATGATGTGTTGTGAAATTTGTACTGTAGATTTGTCGGACATCTTCTTCCTCATCACACCAAATGACCGATTTTCTAGAACGGTACGCTTGGACGATTTCTCATCTCATTGTGGTCAAAACAGCTAATACCTGTACACATTACTGACTCCCAAATCCCTTTTGACTAGAGCTCACTAGCCTGTAGTAACCTTCATTTGTGAAGCCATTTTGTGCCCATGAATACTTTATGAGGTACAACTATATGTAAATTGTGCTTGTAAAGCAAGTGCCCAGCCTTACACACAACTCACATGGTTAAGTCTTCAGGTGTGTGAGGGTATCAACCTCGTTGATAACTAATCAATAGGGCCTTTCTTGTCGCCATTGTCCGCCAGTAAGCTAGGTCCAAAGAGGGAGTAGTGGTAAGAGGCCCTATTATACTTTCAAACAATGGTCTTGCGATTCTGTGCTATTTCAAGTAGTGCTGGGCCATGTAGGGAGAATTGACCATTGTATGAAAGTTAAACCTGGCTATAGATGCTAAATGCCCCATTATCTTCTGATTGTAGATAAAATGCATACAGTCGCTCTGTTTTGGAACCAAAATATGTTAATTACTTAAATTATGACTGCAAGCAGAAGTTAAATGTTGCTTCAGGATTTTTTTTCTTCTTTATTTTACCATCGTTGTGTAAGAAAATTATTTTCAGAAATGATTTCATTATAACACATTCGTTGCATGTTGGGAATTTATCTTGTTATGAAATGTTTGAAATTTGTTTGTCAAGATTGACTTTATAACAATCGTTCAGAATGGCTCAATTTTGAGTTGAAAGGACCAATATTAACCGTACAAGCTCCATCTGATGGCCACCTGACCTATAGAACTTTCTGTTATTTGTTTCTAAATTAGTAAAAACAAGAAAATGTGTAAAAGTAAGTTGGCCTGACGTTTCAATCCTAGCAGGATCTTCTTCAAAGGCTGAATGACAAGTAACAGTAACAGAAGGGACAAAAACACACACAGAATAAAGAAGAAATAGCATAAAGGCAAATAAAAGCTACACATAGCAATACTTACAGTATTTTATACTCTAAGTAAAGAACCCAATATTTTTCAATTTGGATTCTTCAATAGCAATGTTCTAAAAGCCTAGATAACAGGAAATGATTTAGTGTTCACATTTTGTGGATGGCCCTGGACTTTTTCTTACATAAAATACTATGGCTCCTGTGTACAAAAAACTGGTATACATTTTTTGTGCAAGTTTGCATAGCAATTTGCAAATTTAATTTTGTACAGCAATTTGTGATGCCATTCGTTACTGAAAAATTTGATATAATAAATTAATCCCTGTATATCACATCCAACCAATAACAAGTACAGTATTTTTGATCATCAATATGTGTATTCTCTTTAAAACGAGGTCTTTTTGTTAAAATTGAAATAAGGATACAACAGTGCTCCTTACAGTTGGTATGGGGCTTACGCTAGTCACTCTGGGGGTCTTAATATAAAGATTCCTTCCTGTGTGGACCTTAAAAAAAATTAACCCTGTATATACAGTACATGTATGTAGTGTTCAAATAAAGAAAAATTGTTACTTGGACAAGACTGTTGATTTAAAAGTTACTTCACCAAATTATAGATTGGAAATTATTCTTAATTACTTATTATCTACGGTTAATAGCGTTACTCGAACTTACATCCGTCTCTCTTGCATTACAAACAATCTTTTAGAAACGTATGGACTTTATCGCCAACAGCGTTGACGACTGAGGATGTTCAATACATAGACTTTTTGTGCTGACCATTATACAGTCAGGCCCGAGTATTGAGTTGTGTATGATCGTGAATTGTCCAGTATCTAGTCGAAACAGGAACGATCTGTAGAATTATCGTTAACGTTCTGTTCTCCTCCTCCAGTGACTTTTGGTATGACAAATTCAACCATGTACTATTACACCAAAGTGATGTCGGAACTGTTTTTGGACAGCCAGTTCCCAGATACGAAGAACACATTCCGTGGCATGACGACCTCCTTGGATTTCTGGAGGGTGAGTAGATTCTGTACATGTATGTAAGATCTATGTTCAGAGCTCTGTATCTTTAACACCAACTGTCCACCTTAGATATGTTTGTACTGTAGCTTTAAACATGTCTTTACCAAGATGTGGAGGGAGTACCTCTGTTTAGTGTGTTGTTTTTTGTAGCACAGTATACTTATACATGCAGACTGAAGTTTGCAAGGTATATATTTGCTGCCCACTTCCATCGTAAGAAACTAGCAACATTTGGAACGTGCTCCATAACCGGCAACATTTGGAACGTGCTTCATAACCGGCAACATTTGGAACGTGTTCCATAACCGGCAACATTTGGAACGTGCTCCGTAACGGCAACATTTGGAACGTGCTCCATAACCGGCAACATTTGGAACGCTCTCCGTAACTGGCAACATTTGGAACGTGCTCCATAACCGGCAACATTTGGAACGTGTTCCATAACCGGCAACATTTGGAACGTGCTCCATAACCGGCAACATTTGGAACGTGCTCCATAACCCGCAACATTTGGAACGTGCTCCATAACCCGCAACATTTGGAACGTGCTCCGTAACGGCAACATTTGGAACGTGCTCCATAACCGGCAACATTTGGAACGCTCTCCGTAACTGGCAACATTTGGAACGTGCTCCATAACCGGCAACATTTGGAACGTGTTCCATAACCGGCAACATTTGGAACGTGCTCCATAACCCGCAACATTTGGAACGTACTCCATAACTGGCAGCATTTGGAACGTGCTATATACTGTACATAACTAGCAGCATTTGAATGATACAGAGGGACACCATAGGACATAAACCCATATAACATCCTTAGATAATATTCCAGCTGAGTTGGACAAGAAAAGAAATCTATGAAACCACAAATTTATCACAAGAGTTCTAGTCTTTCTCTAGCTTCAAGATTTGACTGACCAAAGTGGCAAACTCAGAAAGCAGTTTTAAACATAGTGGTTTTACAGAATTCTTACCAAAGGCAAAATTCACAAACATGAAAATTATGATTTAGAAGGGTCAAGAAAGTGCTGTCTTCAAAAAACCCAAAACACCTGAGGGTTGAAATGTGGTGAATGGAGTCAACTTTCAGTTAAGTTTGCCTGGCATCAAGTATTTGAACTAGAAAGTCTAAACTTTTCTGAGGTTTTCATTTCATCTTAAATTCTTGAAAACCTGCCAGGTAGGCAGTGTGTCTTTCTTTTCTATTTAACTATTTAAATGGATTTTTTTAGTGGAAAATTGCAGAAATATTTCCTTAGGATAAAATCACATCCTCATAGTAATAAAATTTGGTGGTATTTGTAAATTATTTATGCATCAGGGAACAGCAGCATGAATGTTGTCTTAAGGGCATGTTGTATTTTTTTAATATATTTAAAAAAAAATAATATTTCAATCATTTTGCCACGAACATTGTCCCTCCGAGATAAACTAATTTACAAGTCGTCAGTTTTCATCCCAGATGTGAGCACATGTGCTATAATTTTGAATTTTTTTTTATTCCCAAGCATAGCGATGTGTTAGATTAGACAGTTAAATGTCTCAGTGAGAAAAAAAAAATATTTTGAGGATTGCAGTGACATGCTTAGTTGTAGTTGGGGAAAGGGTGACCATTATTTGACTTTATAGCATATTTGTGTTCAATAAAGATGACCCTTCTTCTGTACAATACCTCAAAGTAAAAAAATTGGATAAATTTGATATTACATCGCACAAACTATCGCTCCAATTCAAGCTCTGTGGGAACGTTTCCCTCTCAAAGAGTACATTACGTTTGACCCCTGACCTCATTATTCATGAGATTTGCACTAAAATCAATAGGGTTCATCTACTCACAATGGCGCATCTATGTACCAAGTATGACTTCAATCCAACTTGTCATTGTTCAGTTACCATGTTTACAAGCTATTTGAGTGAAAATCAACTTAAGCCCCGCCATATTAATATGTACAGATAGTGCCTAAATTTGTGAATACAGGTCTGTTTTTTCAATCTCTTGTGAAATGATTGGTCAGAGTTTTTCATATCGACAGGGAAACCGTTTAGTGTTCAAAGTTTGTCTAGCATGTTTTAAGCCTTTGATTTCTTTCCCTCTCTCGTATTGAATACGATAGTTCCTGTGTAGAAAACTGCTATACACAGGTATATATCTAAGTTACACTCGTCTATAGCAACTTGAACTTGATTTTTTATAGCATTTTGCGATGCGATACTGGATGAAAATTATTCCCTGGTCTAGCTGAGCTTGTCATCTGATTCACTGACTTTGAAACACAATCAGATTTGACATTTACAGTACCAGACAGGAAGCCGACAATTCATTACATATGTGTGGGGTGTTAACGCCACTAATTTTTTTTGTCTGCGACATGTTTCAACGGTTTATCGGGCGAAAGAGACCGGCCAAACATATCGTAAAGTCTGATTAACACAAGGGTGGATGTTGAAAGAAAAAAGGAATTAATGGGATAAGTTTTTTGATATGAAATGGTTTTGGGGGTTGGAGGAAGGTTGGGACGGGGTGGGAGGGGGGGTGGAAGGTATAGAAAAGGGCCAGACTGAACTTAAATGAACCTAAAAATATATAGAAGTTTGATGTTATCGTCGAATAGTGTTCAGTTATATAAGGGTACCTTATTTCATTTGTACAGTATTTTGTTGTTCCCGTGCTGTGGCCGAGTGGTATTTTGAAGCAATGAGGCTTAGCAATCGGAAGGTCCCGGGTTCGATACCTGGCCGGATCATAGTTAAGTGGGTTTTTCATCCAAGAGCAATCTATGGTTTTCCCATCTGAAATGACTTTCTAAATTGAAAAGATTCCAAATTTGAGTTAAAATGTTGAATTGGAAGCCACCCCACGTGTTAAGTTGTAATCCATGAGCCCTTTGCGGGCTTCTCCCACATTTGTGGTTGCTTAAGCATCTTAAAAATAACTGCCGATTATTATTATTAT
Source organism: Apostichopus californicus (assembly GCA_020650975.1). Classification (NCBI taxonomy): domain Eukaryota; kingdom Metazoa; phylum Echinodermata; class Holothuroidea; order Aspidochirotida; family Stichopodidae; genus Apostichopus; species Apostichopus californicus. The sequence continues at coordinate 25,965 of JAIPMN010004334.1, read as the reverse complement.
TATAAAATACACTGTAGTTTTTATGAGTACTCGGGGAGTACTCAGGTTGTACGTAAATGTCAATGAATCAGTTCTTTTGTCTAGTTTGACGTTTTAATATTTGGTTTTGAACTCTCACCACCTACAGTTTGCTGAAACACCTCTGATGGACGGCCTGTACTGGGAGACGTGGTACAACAATGACAATGTGACCGAAGACGAACTGGGATTCATCTTTTACGAGAACAAAATGCTTGGCGTCCCGAGGCTTCGACAGGTGAAAGTTACCAACGAGTCTTGCATCGTGCACACAGACTTTCGAGATAACATAAAGCAGTGCTACGCCTTTTACTCGGAGAGCCTGGAGGACATTTCGCCGTACGGGTTGAGAAATGGAACCGCGTAAGTTAACCGTAGAACAAAAGTTTCTGGGTTGCAGGTTGTTCTGGGTCCACCCGATTTATGCTGATTCCAGGCTTTTCATGCTAACACTCTGGATATGTATGTGTTGAATATAGAAAGAGGGTTTTTATGTAGCAAAATCCAGGTAGATTTTGATGGCATTAATGTTTGTAATCCAGCACTGGATCCTAATATTCTGTGAAAGATGGTCTTGGACCAGTGGCATTTGCAAAGGGAGGGGGGGGGCTTATGGCCACCTCACCACCCATTGTAAGTTGGGGGTTATGGTTCAGTCTGATGATATTTTGCATTCAGCAGGGTAAGGTCTACTATGGGCCTCCCCCCCATACCCCCATACCCATACCCCCATACCCCCTTTTTCTACTTCACACAGAGTATATTAGCACAACCTTGCATTTAGAGCTACTTTAAAAGACATAATTTATGCTTCAGAGTGCACCATTTTTACATCTTTTTTTCTTTGGGAGTGGGGAGGACCACAGACCCCCTACAAGGGAGGCTGCTTCATTGACCCCAGGGCAGCATCCCTCCTTTTTGAATCCCCCCAACCTTTGAAATCCTGTGCTTGTCAATGTCTTGGACCCTGAAACCCTGTTGTACACAAAACTTCAAATTCTGTATATTTCTTCCGTGACTCGTGTCTCAAGAAACAAACATTTTGGAGATGAGAATGAAGCATTGAGACTAGAAATCCAGTTCTGCAGTCTGAACCAAACCAAAAGATCAAACTGAAGCAGAACTTGCCATCGGTGTCTCTCGTTAATATTCCTCCTCGTTAAAGATCATCCTTAAATATACTTCCCACGCAATCTCTTCAGATGGGAATATACCACCGAAGAGGTATTGGACGGTTCCAGCCACTGGGGTGAGATAGCAACGTACGGCGGAGGGGGCTACTACACCGACCTGGGCAAGCGGAAGCAGGACTCCCTGAAACAGATCCTCGAGTTGAAGGAGAACCTCTGGATCGACAGGGGAACGAGAGCCATCTTTGTGGACTTTACGGTCTACAATGCCAACATCAACCTGTTCTGTATCGTCCGGTAAGTTTGAATGGAGAATCCCGCAGGTTTGGGTAGTATCTGTTGTCCACGATGGTCAGAGAAAAACTTGATAACTTTGTCGCGCGATAAGCTGAGGCTTGTCCGAAGTACAACCAGTGAACTTACAGTACCCCTCAATGCAAATGAGTCATACATCTACTTTTGCTGAATATATTAAAAGGTATTCATTAGGTGGAGTTTGAGGACTAATATAGCTTGTAAGTATTAAAGCTTCCATACTTCTATGAAATATTGCAATGTAAATTGTGTAGAAAACCACCAGTGCCATTCACCAGACTAACTCACTAGAATAATCCCCTAAAATTGTTCTAGGAGTTCGTGGAAAAAATTTGAAGGTATTCGGGTCTTGTCTGAAATGACCTTGATTCTTGATTGGTTAAAACTTGACATGAAAGTTTAAAAAATTCTGTACAAAGGTACAGTAATAGAACACAAGCTTTTTTTTCTTTTGCACGCGACGGTCATCTGATGCGGTATTATCTTCTGATGGAGTATTTGGCAAGAATATTAAAGCAATGTAGTGAAAGCATCTTATAGCGGTCACTAGAAGGAGTAAATGTTTGCTTCACAGTTTTTGTGTGCGACTGAACTCTTCTGGTTAGATAAATGCTATCTTTTTTTCCTTTTTTTAATACAAATGTTAAAGTTGAAAAATGCCTTTCTCCCATCTTACATTGAGTAAATATTTAACATCGCTTCAGAATAGTAAAATGTCCCTTCCGGGTTTGTCATTCCAAGGTTGGTCGTGGAGTTCCCGCCGACGGGTGGCGCCATCCCTACGTCCACGTTCCGGACGGTCAAGCTACTTCGGTACGTGACCGCGATGGATTACTTCATCATGGCCTGCGAGGGCATCTTTGTCCTCTTCATCCTCTATTACTCCGTGGAAGAGTTTTTGGAGATAAAGAGACACAAATTCTCTTACTTCAAGAGCACTTGGAATTGCTTGGATGTGATCATCATTGCTGTAAGTAGTACAGTATTATTATTATAATTTGTTGGTAAGGGGTGGGTGGGGGGAGGGGAGGGGGAGGGGTGTGAAGATGGAGATCACTCAACAGTATTTGTTCAAATACTTGAAATGATTGTGTAAAGACAAAAATTGAAAAACTTCACATTTCGGTTGGTATGTTACTTTTAAGCACATGTTATTCTTGTTATGTCATATTCATGATTTAGCGTGTATGTTGGAACTTGAAGAAACCAAATTGATTTCCAAACCACTGCTCCAGGCTGTAGAATGCTGTGTTCTTGCAGCATATCTTCACTGATTAGTTTCCCTGTAATACCGTGAAGTACTATTGTTTGTAATGCAATGAAACCTGCTTTATAAGAAGTGATGGAATTAGCCACTGCTCCGGCTCTTTGTTAGTTCTGCAGTCTCTTTGTAAGTAAGAGGAACAACAACTCTCTTTCCTATTGTGTCTTAATGTGTTGTCAAAAAGTTGTGAGAATTGCGGACAAGTTTGTTAACATTTCAATTAAATATGAAATATTTCAAATAATATTTGTCATGTATGAAGCCGACGCGTTTATTAAAATCATTTTTTCATCACACCGACCTTGTTATTTCATCTCTCTCCTGAATCAGGTCTCCGTGGTCTGTATGTTCTTTCACGTTTACCGGACGTTCACCGTGGACATAATGATCGAGCGTCTGCTGTCGGAACCAGACATGTACGCTGACTTTGAGTACCTCGGACGATGGCAGAGTATATTCACCAACGTCACTGCTGTGGCTGTCTTTTTAGCCTGGATTAAGGTAATTTAATTTGTTTTAATTAATTTTGGTTGTATGATAGGGGGGGGGGGATGGAGTTACACTCTTCAACCATCAGGCTAAGAGGTAAACCACATCAATCGCAACATCAAAATAATAATACAAACACTGTCTACTTTCCTGTGTTACTGTTGCTTGCGACAGAAGGTAAGAAATATGCCAAAGGCAGGAGAGTTTTGAAATGAGATCACACTTCACTTTCACATTACTTCCAATGTGAATCGTTAAATTTCCACCATCATTTTCAATGTTATTTCTGTTCTTTGCCCTTCAGCTATGCTTAAAATATCAAATATGAAATGTTTTTTCTTGCCTGAAATGTGTTAATCAAACAACGAGAGAGCATTGGAATTAAAAATGCCCGAGAGTGTTCTCCGTTGTTATGAAATCATGACAAGAAGTTAAAGTTGCAAATATTTGCCTCGTCACATTTTTTCTTTAACCTCGTAATAAATCTTGTGTTTACAGGTTTTCAAGTACATCAGCTTCAACAAGACCATGACTCAGCTTTCGTCCACCCTCTCACGTTGTGCCAAAGACGTCGGTGGCTTCACCATCATGTTTCTCATCATCTTCTTTGCCTACGCCCAGCTCGGGTACCTCATCTTCGGTACTCAGATCAAGGACTTCCG
>JAIPMN010004334.1:0-22072 GCA_020650975.1 Apostichopus californicus | reverse complement strand
CCCCCCCCCCCCCCCCCCCCCTCTTTCAGGTCTATGAAAGGGTCTCTTAAATTCAAAAGAAAAATTGGTCTTCCTTGAATGAAAATTGTACTTTTAGTCTGATGCGTATGGATTACAAATCTGAAGAAACTAGATCATTCAGAAGGTGTAGAATGAGCTTAAAGTGGTCGGTATGGCCTCTGTAATCGTAGCTGAGTTGTAAAAACGAGTACAACAGCAGTAGTACCAGTGGGAGTACCAGTTCAAGGCCCTTAGTGCGAGTATGAGTACTTCATCTTGCATTAGTATCTGTACAAGTCTTTTACTTTCGATGATTACGGCACATAAGTATCAAGAGAAGATACAGATAGTGTCCACCAATCTTGTTTAATACCTAAAGCAAAAGGAATGAGCAAATTTACAACCCTTTGAAAAGTTGTGCCCCATAGGACTATTGGGGGCATATTCTCTAGTATACAAAGTACTTGCCTTATGTTAGTAATGTCTCCTCTGATCTCTGCTTTTTTTTTCAACCAGTTACACCCTGTTCCGTATCGTCCTGGGAGACTTCGATTTCCACGAGTTGGAATCGGCTAATCGTGTCTTGGGACCAATCTTTTTCATCACCTACGTGTTTGTGGTCTTCTTCGTGTTGCTGGTAATTTTTTTTTAATTCTATTCTCCGTCTTCTTTTCTTCATCTGTTAAATTTTTATTTGTAGTGTGAATATTATCTTTTAACATGTATATATTGGCTTGTTATCTTCCCTACGATTCCAGTATGAAGGGAATAATCACACGAAAACGGACTATGACTTTATCGGCAAACTTTGAATGATCATAGAAAGGTTCGTGGCCTGCAAACCCTTTGAGCGATGTTTCTCATTTCATGCACTTTCCACTCTCCAGAACATGTTTTTGGCTATCATCAACGACACCTACAGTGAAGTAAAGGCAGACATCGCCAACCAGAAGAGCGAATTTGAAATCTCTGATTACTTTAAGAAGGGCTACGACAAGATGGTGGGGAAGCTCAACTTCAAGAGGGACAAGATCGCGGACATCCAAGAGGCCCTGGCCCACGCCGACGCGAACGCCGACCAACATCTGGACTTTGACGAATGGAGACACGAACTGAAGTGGTAGGTCGTCCGTCGAGACGGGCCCACTCGGTGGAGAAGGTGTCCTGGGGATGGGATTGCCTGTTGATCTCTCATTTGTAGATAATGATATACCTTGAGACTCAAGACTACAGATATCGTATTGCAAGATGAGAAATTGATGTGATTTCATCAATTGGTGTAAATGGTTATGCATTGATTTAGTTGTAATTAAGAATGTTTTTATTTTACAATCAGGTTATTTTGTGAGCTTGACATTTTTTCACTATTTTCTGGCATATATATGTGTCATAGGAGATTTACAATGTTTTGTTCTTTCTAGACAAATGTCGGCTATAAACCTGGGCCTCCTGTATCTCGTTAGCAGATGTATCTGTCGGCCTAGCCTTAGTTGCTTATAAAATATTCTGTGACAACTATCACCTTTCGTTTGAATTATTTGGCAGAGTGGGACTACTTGATAGCATCTTTATGTGGAAGAATAATACGAAATACTACTTGTTCTGGTGGAAAATGCTTCTAGAGTTTCATTTTATATTAGCATATCAAAGGAGATTCAACAGAATACTTTATATTTGAATTTGAAGGAAACAGCTTTGAAGAGGTTATTAATGCTGTGTGCACTGTTTAAAGTGATCTATAAATATCAAGTTTAGGATGGTTGTTTTTTATTCTGTTGACATTTATTTTTGCTCTCGCACAGCCGTGGTCACGCGGATGCGGAGATTGAAGCCGTCTTTGCCAAGTACGATGTGGACGGCGACCGTATCCTTGATGCAGAGGAACAGATGAAGATGGCAGCGGACTTGGAGGGGCAAAAGGTAGCGAGGAATTATCGTTAAAGCAATTACTTGGTTGTTTGACTTGTTGATTGATTGATTGGTTTTATTGATTGATTGATTTGGTGGATTTATTTGATTGGTTGATTTGATTGGTTGTATTGATTGGTTGTATTGATTGATTGGTTGTTTTGATTGATTTGATTGGTTGTATTGATTGATTTGATTGGTTGTTTTGATTGACTGATAGATTGATTTGATTTGACTGGTTGTATTGATTGATTTGATTAATTGATAGATTGATTTGATTTGATTGTTGTATTGATTGGTTGTATTGATTGATGGATTGATTTGATTGGTTGTTTTGATTGACTGATAGATTGATTTGATTGGTTGTATTGATTCATTTGATTAATTGATAGATTGGTTTGATTGTTGTATTGATTGGTTGTATTGATTGGTTGTATTGATTGTTGTATTGATTTGATTGACTTGGTGGATTGATTGATTGGTTGTATTGATTGACTGATTTGATTGGTTGTATTGATTGATTTGATTGGTTGTTTTGATTAACTGATAGATTGATTTGATTTGTTTTATTGCTTGATTTGATTAATTGATAGATTGATTGATTCGATTGATTTGGTGGATTGATTGATTGGTTGGTTAATTGATCAGTTCATTCATTGGTTGGTTCGAAGATTGGTTGTTGAAAAAACATCAAGATTCGTCTACGAATTTCTCTGCAATATGCATTCCACTAACAATAAAAGTCCAATTTGAAAATAACTTTAAATAAAAATATAAAACATGACCTTTCCTCTCTCTGCAGACCGAATTGAATAACCAGCTAGCGGAACTGGAAGAGGCCCAAATCACTACCGGTAACCAGCCGTCGACCTCACGGAGCAAGAGTAGGGTCAGCTTCAACGACAGCATCGAGAGCGACTACGACGACGACGAGGGCGGCAAAGGTGGAGGACGGAGAGGGGGAGCAGCCGTCTCTTACGAGGAGTTTGTCGTGTAAGGGCGCCCTCTATTTCAAATAAATGTCACCAAGATTTTATCCGTAGGAGAGATGTTGTACGTTCATGCATTGCAGGATGTGCCCACGCTGGGCGGCACTGGGCGGCCCCGCCCAGCTCTAAAAATTACCGCCCAGCACTGTCTTAAAAATCGTGAATCTCGCCCAGCACTATTTTCATCTAAAATCCCGACATTTCTAACAATATATTTCACTAAAAATAATTAAAAATGTAAATTGTTAGCAAAACTAGTGTATGTGCTTAAAAAGCTACACAATTGCCAGCATTTGGCATCTGAGCACCTTAAAAAATCGAACCTTAGACCCCTCCACCAGGAGGGCGATCAGTAAACCCGCCACTCAGGAAATCCTGGGCACATCCCTGCATTATATACGCTAAAGATAATGGTTGGGTTTGTCCTTCCTTGAGAGAAATGTCAATCCAGGGATAAGCATGAAATATTGGCTTTTTAAATAAGAAATGCTATCAAGAAAGAAGATTAAACCACCCTATACATCTACAGCCTGTACACCCGGTACCAGCTGGTCGTAGATATACGTAGAATTTTACCGTGGAAGCAATCTCTTTCCTTCCTTCTCCTGTACAGGCTCAGCCGACGCGTGGACAGGATGGAGCATTCCATTGGCAGCATCGTGTCCAAGATCGATGCAGTCCTGGTGAAACTCGAGGCGATGGAGAGGGCCAAGGCACAGAGGCGAGAGACCATGAACAAACTCTTAGATAGTATCACAGAGGTAAGACTCCGTGAAGACAAAATTTAATTCAATTAAATTGAAGATGGGAGATATTCCAAATTCCCACTAGTACTTTTTCCAGAATCGATATTCTCCTTTAAAGAGGAATAGAAGTAGACTCAGATGCCTAGTTGTCTTAACCCTAAAAGTGCAAGAAGGATTAGTTGTAAAAAGAAGTGTTAACTGGTAACCATTGTGTCATCGGGAGATTGTTAAATGTTATTTACCAATGCGTAGGTTTTTTATTTAGCCATGGGCCGTTGGAAGAATCATACTACTTTATTTGGAAGATTATTGTTCTCAAAATCTTAGACTCCTACAATGGACGAACCCCCCCCCCCCAGTACAGGGTACACGTGACACAATCAATTTCTAGGGCTGATAAATCATGAAGGATATGTGCACAACCAGTGTTGGTCTTTCCTAAATTGCCCTTGAACAAAACTTGAAATTTTCACAGTGCCAAATTAAGGTGATGGTCCTTATGCCTTCGTGACATATGGAAAATGGCCTGCACACTCGGTCACGAGGGACGAAACTTTCTAGAACTTGATTATCAATATTTCTTATTAGTTTCTTTTTTATGAATTTCAGTATTTTTCTCGGTTTTTTATTTTTTTTATTTTTTTGTCAAAATATTCATTCCTTTCATTTTGCGTTTTTAATTTTTTTTTTTAAGGCAGTTAGTTTTTTGTGTACACATCATTCTGTGTTGTATCAATCACTTTAAATTTTAAATATTTTAGTATATTTTTCCTTCTGAATTGTCCGTTATGATATTGAATTGTTAAAAGTAAACAAGAGGGGTTTCTTGTCCCCTTCACACTAGTTTGTATTAATTAATTTCATCATCGTTACTGTTTGTCATAAAACATACTTTTTGGATTAAAAGCACCGACATCAGAAAAGTTGCTCACTCCATTTAACGTAAGAATTTGACAAAAGAAGCTAATAGTTTTTCATGTCATCCCTCTCCCCTATGCGTCTATTTACCTCTCTCGAAGGAGAGAGAAATCAAAGAGGTTTACAAAAGTGAGATGAACAGGGATTCCTTGCCTCAGATGTCAAGAGCCTCCACCTCGGCCTCTGGGTATAGTGATGACGAGGTAGAGATCGTGTGAAACCTATCAGCACCAGCACCGAATCTTGCCGTTTATTTTTGGCTTTTCTCTGCTCCTTTTCTCCGCCCCTCCTTCCAATTGCACCATCGACTTAGACCTTTTCGCATCGCCCACAGAAATATTCCTTAATTAACAATTTTTCGTAATCAATAACTTCCTTTCTCTCTCTATTTGCCATCCTGCAAGTTAAGGACGTAAATTGATAATCAATTTTTTGTAGTCCACTGTATTGGTAGTAAACAATTCAATATCTTGACGTACGACGGTAGAATCGTGGTTTGGAATCGTTGATGGTAAGATTTTTCTCCTAACTGTTTCCACGACATTTTCTCGGCCAATCATTGGCGAGAATTGTAGCGCACTGCATTTCTCACTGCTGGGAGCCACGACTTTCATATCTGAGGAGAAAAATTGGAAGCAATGATATGTTTTTGTATAAATGATAACTTCAATTCTTGACATAAAAGTTCAGAAAGGAAAAGAAAAATACGTCATTTTGCCGAGATGGTAACTCACCTCTCCTCCAAGATGCAATTACGCAGGTTTCTTCATCTTTCCATGCTAGAGGGTAAAGTGAAAGGATTGACGGCAGAGTTATTGCTCATAATTCTTCGACAGTGTTAATATGAAGCAGGATAGATAGATATTTTGGTAGGGATATTAACCTTTCATAAACATATTTGTTTTTTTGTTTTTTTTAAAAAACAAGATGATTTAAAGAGCTAGCAAGAGGAAACTTTCCTCTTGTCCATTTCAGTCGTGGAATCCTTGCAGTGTCTGTCGAATAATCAAGCTAACTATTACTCGAGACAATGAAATAAGAATCTTTCCTCTCCTTTCTTCTTCTCCTTCTTAAGTAATTAGTTCACACAATTCGCACCATTGCCATCGATTGGTCCAGCACATTACTAAACCTGTGTCATTGGCATAATTTGTTTAAAAGTGTTTGAAAAAGTTTGAAAAGATTATTACACAGTTTGAATTCTTTGTGAGCAAACTTGGTTGATGCTGTTGGACAAGATGGGTATTCAAAAGGCAATATATATGTTCCTTTCAAATTTAGTCATGTTCTTGAAATATTGAAGAGTTTGTTGATCTGCTGAGGGTTTTGCTGTATCAATTATTTGCAAGAGTCCAAGCATCAGTCCTTGCGATCTTCAAACATTTTATAAACCACTGTTATCCATCTAGAGCTATTTAGTTTTGTACACAGCCCATCATATCAAAGCAAGAATCTTTCATCGTTGGTGAACTGGTAAAGAAAAATGGGACAAGCACTGAGATTTACAGATTCCTCTTTTTAAATACTATTGTAACTTTCATGTTTAGTTCCTTAAACGTGTCTAGTTTCTGAAGAAAAAACAACAGCCCTGCAAATTGTGAGGAAAGATGTAAAGTTGCCACTTCCCTTGAATTTGGGGCAGTCCAGATGGGGACCTCTTCCCCCTTCAATGGAAAGAAACAAATAAATAAAACATACGGGGTAGACTTTCTCCCTCACATCTGGGTCATCTCTTTCCTGTTGACCTTTTTACAGACATGCCAAAGAGACTTTTCTATTGAGATGTCATCATCGCTCTCCTTAAAAATATATTACGTTTCCTGTACACCTGTCAGTGAAGCTATTTATAAAGATAAGGGAGGTGGCTTCCAGAGAGGTGAAAACCCCTTCTGCTGTTTATTTCGTACAGTACAAATATTTAGAGAAGAAATGTTGTCAACATTTGCGGTGATAACTTCTGACATACTACAGTGTGACAATACAGGCATGAAGTCTGTTTGTCACTGCTGCATACATATTTTGTTTTCCAGTGTAACGACAGTTTTCTCTCCTCGATGACGTGTTTATAATTATGCACTAGCCCATCGTGCAGGGAATATTCATTCCAGTATGGCATTGCAAATTGCTATGCAAAGTGGTGATCAGATTTTTATACAAGTCCAAAGATGGTATAGTACAGTCTTTTTTTGACACAGGAACCATATTATTTTAAAAGAGACAGATTTCAGAGCTTTCAATACTGCTACACAAAACTTGATTTAATGAATGTCGTCTAATACCCTATTCAAGGTTCACGTGACGAACACACGCTGAAATATCACTTTGACATTTTGAGTTTGCCAAAGTTCTGTTTGCGTGTGATGAAAGTTCTGGTATGAACCATTTGTCTTGGCAACAAACTTTTGAGAATCTGGGGGATAAGGGGGTTGGGGGGGGGGGAAAGAGAGTTGTTCACCTTTACCTCTGACAACACGTTCATCAACAGAGCTGTCAATTTTTACTCGCACCACGATTTTTTGTCCTACACCTTCATTTTACTATCCATTTCTACGTTTGATCTTAAACTGAAACTTTGTTACTTAAGCGTGGATTTCTTTTTTCTACGAAACGGTTCTTTTCTTTTCTTTTGATAATTATTATTTCGAATAATGTCTGTGTACACTTATCAGTGTACTCTCGTCCCTCAAAATGAGCAACCCATCTCTCCTTTTCATCTCTCCAGGACGACGGTGAGCAGAAGAGGAAGAGCAAGATGGAGAACTTGGTCCGGGAAGAATTTGAACGTTGGGGTTCGGATGCGTCCCTCCAAGGAGGTCGGACGAGCGCTACCAGTCCCAGGGCAGGAAGTGCGGTGCGTTCACGTCCGACCACTTCCCAGTCGAGACTCGGGGTAAGTTCTAGCCGTTTGCTGACTGTTGCGCTCGGTACGCGCTGACGGTGAATAACTTTATCGAGTCGTGACAACTCGCAGATTTGAAGTCACAGATCTGTACTTCAGAGAGAGAAGAAATGTCTTTTACAGCGTGCAGACACTTGAGCCTTGTTTAAATTTAAGAATGTACAGTAAGTGGGATCAGACCCCGTAATTGTTATCCCCATATTGGGAGGGTTAGCCCTCACTTTTTATATACCTGGATGAAAATGGTGATTTTCCGGGTATCATGTGATCTACAAACAGGCATGAGCTTTTTCCGCGAATTCGCGGAATATCCGTGATTTCTTTTCTACCTCTGGATTAAAAACTATTATCCTAAGACAATGAAGCATAAGCAAACTGGAGCCTATACCGCAATTTTTGCAAAGTTCTGTGATTTTGTTTTTACCCCAGGCTCATCCCTGTACAAAGTAACCAAAGCTGTCTTCCTCATCTTTACTCCTCAAGCTCTTTTTTGTTAAAGGTTCTTACCGCTGCAGCTGCTTGATTAGTTCAGTCAAGGAGGACAGCTTTGGTTGCATGATGTTAGCACTCTGTAAGGTACAAGGAAACAACCTATTTTGCATTCCCATAGCAACAACAGTGTGATGAAGTGTAATGTTTAAGCGGTTACATTCGTTACTGTGACTTGCTATTCATTCCCATGGAGATAGTAGCTGAAGTGATCGTTTTGGTGTACCATGACTTACATCCCCATGGCAACCCTGTTGCTATCTGCCAGGGATTATTTTGTGATGGTGTGACTCGCTGTTCATTTCCATGGCAACCCAGGCTGTCATCTTTATGCCTTTTTTTTTTACAACTGTAACTGTTGAAGATTGCTTTTTCATGGCAATATGTTTGCTTCATTTTCCCTTTTTTTTTCTCTTTTTTTTGTCGTCTCTCAATTTTGTCTTCTCACAATTTTGTCTGTGAAGGACATCAGAGAAGTTTCGGAGCCGGGAACTCCAGGGACCAAACGTGGTCTGAGCCGATCTGCCTCCCAACAGTCGGTTCAGTCAATACAGGTATAAAACACTAGCAAGGAGTGTGTGCACCACCGCTATCACCATACATTATAACAGTGTGGATTGAGAGATTAACCTTGCATAATGTTAACATCACATCAGTACACCTAACAGTTCTTGGAGGAGATTGAAACAAAAAATAATAATAATAATAATAATCACTTAAATATGATCAGATGTATTCTTCACGAGTGGTCTTGACAAACTAACATAGTCTCCATTATGGTACGTTGACTCTAAAATGGGGTTTGAATATTGATCTGAGATCAATATGATGAATGGATTGCCAACTGCAAGCCCAGCTAGGATGCGGTGTTAACTTCATAACAGTCTTTTATAATAAACCTACTTTTCTTCTCTTGGGAGTCCTTGGCGTGTGTTTTGTAACCTTACAATTTATCGTTTCAATATCGTCTCAGATGTAATCATACTTGGGTACTCTTTTACACAGTATACTGGAAGTGACATACATATAATTTATATATTTGTCTTCCCGAACTTCTTTCCCTAATACGTTGAATGTCAATGCATTCAGAGATTAATATCTTTCCTTTCTTTAAAACCATTTTCCTCTGGGACATGGGATGGGGATTGGGGCAGGGTAGAGGTGGGGAAGGGGTCATGTTCTTGTCCTTGGCATTTCCAAACGGTAGTATTAACTATGGGTACCGTAAGGTCTTTGCCTGTCATCATAAAGCGAAGCTGAATGAAATGGAAGAGAAAGCAAATATGTTTCACCAATGCATGTATATGACCTACTGTACAGGTTCAAAGACTGACACATATAGGGCCTACTCATCTTCCTTAGCGTATGGAAGGTATCATTCGCGCCATGTGTCATCCAGTGAGCACTGGTAGTCGTATGAAACTGTTGCATTATGGAGTGTTAAGTCTGCAAATGCATTTTATGTTTTCACTGAGTGACTTATCACCAAAGCTGGAATGGGGCTGGTGGGTGGGGGGGGAGGGGGGTTGGTTGGGGGTAAAGGAGGGGGAGAAGGTCCTTTTCTGTGTGTTAAATTAACTCCACACTGCACACACTCTGCACCATCGCTATACTGCGGAATAATTGTCATTAGTCGAAAGCAGACAACGGGTACTGCATTGTAATGCCTATGGATCTGTCCAGTCAATATTTTCACGGGATGCGTTTCAGAAAAGGACCCTGTGGAAGAGCCCTCACCAGAGCATAAGTACTTGTTTTAACCCCTACTGACCCTGGTGGGAAGTTGTACAAAGTTATGATGTGAAACCAGGTTTTATTGAGAAAAGGAAGTTTAGTCTGTGTATGGCTTTGGCCCTGAGGACATTGTACCGATAATCATTCTGACATCTGTGATAGAACATTTTACGCATTGTTTTCTGTATTCGAAAGTTTGACTTTTTGTACACACTGCCCTAGTGGGCACACTGCCCTAGGGGTTTGTACAGTTAGTGTGGAAACGGAATCCATCGATGAATCAAGATAGTGTTGTAAAGGGGTCCCCAGAGGGGTATGTGGTCGTTGGACCTTATGATCCTCATCAGTATTCCAATAATTTGCATCAAAGAATGTTGTTCTTGTGTATAGTAGAACGTGAATAAAATGCTAACTCTGCTTATGTAGGAAATTGTCAAAGGGCCTCTTACTGCATTCCTCATTGAGAATCCAATATAAAAGACATTGTTTCAAGTGATTGTAGTAGCTTTTTCGAACTGGTATGTCAGTCTCGTTTTGTAAAGGGTTATCAGAGTGTTTGAAAGTGGTTAAAATTGATATTAAGCCATTTCACACAATATGTATTTGTTTAATATTAAACTGTTTGCTGATGCTGAAAATATTCTTCGCATGCTACCATAACAGTCCAACAAGTCAGGACGCAAGAGCAGTATTTCACAGGTTGCCTTTGAATTAAATGTAAGTAATATCTTGTTTTCGTGAAGGCACTACCACAAACTGCACATCTGTCTGACTTTTTCGTCATCAACGATAAGAAAAAGGACACAACTTGTCGTTGAAATTTCACATTTTTTCCCCAGTATATGCCTCAAGTAGGATCAACTTGGGCCACTGTGTGAGATGTATATTTAGTACACAAGTTTCCTATAATTATTACTTGTTCAGGTCAAAAAATTGGAGAATCTGACATTTTTGGAATAAAAATACCCTCTTGTCAAAGCAATAAGCAGTGATTTGGGAGACACACAGGCTGTGGTTTGTGATGAGCACCTCATAGACCTAACTGCTTAAATGGGTTTCAAGCCCCAAAGTCAAATTGGTTTTGTTTGATTCAATCTCATCTAATTTCAGTCGTATCTTCAAAAGATGAGTGGTGTCTTGCTGTCTGACTTTCAAAGGTTATCAGTGAAGCTAAATGGACATTTTGGAGGGTGGGGGGGGGGGGGAGAATTGTTACGTCTGCAGTAAATTTACAAAAAAAATTTTTGGATGTCTGAGAACCCCCAAATTTTCTATCTCTATCATAATGTGAAATATCCAGATCTGGTTTATTTTGTAAAGTCGATCTTAACCCAGCTTGCTCAGTGAATTTTCCTCTTTTGTCTTTTGCACCCTCACCTTCCGGCCAATTTCTGCCAATTCCACGAACTTAATTCCTACTAGGTCCATTTTAAAGTCTCTACTGTAGAGAAGACAGTGTGAAATTGAAAGCTGTGTTTCTTGTAACACATACCCTTGGAGTAAAAAACATCTGCAGGAGGTCTCTTTCTAGATTCACTCCTCTGGCACTTGCAGTGAAGCTTCTAATCACTCAGCTCATTTTCAAGGTCTAAGTTGACCTCTTGACATTTTCACCAAAAAATATCCTACTTATGGGTTTAATAAACCTGTACACTTTTTCTTTTCTCGTCCCCTTCCTCACCACACTCTGACTTCTTTTATATTTTCTTCACCCCCTTTTTCCTCCGGGCTAGTAACATTTCTCTGTGTGCTTCTTTCACACTGATAGGAGGAGCTGTTACAAGTAATCAAATCACGGCCACGTTTTTGATCCTGTCACATCCTTCATCTTCTCTTTAGCCCCCTTTTATAACGCAACCTCTTATCTTCGTTTGCTGTGAAACTCTCCTAGAGGAATGTTTGATATCCTAGGCTACTCTTTCATTCTTTCTTCATAAAGATTGGAGTGTAGTACATGTGACTAGCTTCATTCTCCTTCCCTTAATATTTCTCGTTTTCGTTCTTCGACACTTGCCGAGAAGCCTTCGAATATTTCAGCCCATTCTCACTGCCTTTTTTTGTTGATATCTTAAAGTTTTTTCTCTTCTGAGCTCTCTGTAAATAAACAACCTCTCAACGACCAAATAAAAAAGTTCAAATTTTTGTTAAGAAAAAAAGGGACACACTCACTTTGTATATATCATGATCAGGAGGAGACCGAAGATGACGACCCTCTGGTAGAGCTTGAGAAGACCCTGTCTCGCGCCGGCTCCAGGACGTCGATGATAAACCCCCCAGATCATCCAGAAACTTCATCTTCTGCTTCGAGAGCCGCTTCCACCGCCTCCCGTGCCAAATCCTCGGCCTCCCGGTCCTCGTCGGTCACATCTAGGAGGCCCTCTTCAGGAGCTGCGCCCGCTGCTTCCGGAGTGACCTCACCGTCATCGAGGACGTCCAGAGCATCGTCCAGCGTAGACACCCCCGTGGCTTCCACTCCCCCTGCATCTCCAAGTAGGGCCTCTGCCTTCAGTCCAAGGTCAGATTCGGCCATTTCCGGCAGGACTACGGTTGGCGTAAGTTGCAAGAATCAGAAACCTCGCACGACCGTTTTGCCGTGGTAGAATTAGTAATCACTCTGTCCCTTTTCTTCATCTTTATCCTTCATTGAAATGTGTACATATTATACCCTCTTGTTCTTCCGTGCAGTCGAAGGAGCGTTTCGAATAAGATGTCGTCGAGCGATTTATTCGTCATCTTGAGCGACCCGTCAAAATCACAAACCGCATGAAAGTTGGAGATTAACAAACTCCCAGGAGAATCATTTATAAATCATGTTTTTGCATATTTTGAAATTGCTTTCAAATTTGCTAATTTCAAAAGTGATGAGATATATATATAAGTTTTTGAACATATCTTGAACGATTCCAGTATCCCAATATTATGTCATAATA
This sequence comes from Apostichopus californicus, assembly GCA_020650975.1. Taxonomy (NCBI): domain Eukaryota; kingdom Metazoa; phylum Echinodermata; class Holothuroidea; order Aspidochirotida; family Stichopodidae; genus Apostichopus; species Apostichopus californicus. The sequence continues at coordinate 9,459 of JAIPMN010004334.1, read as the reverse complement.
TTTGAGCAAGTTATGAACAATAAATTACCCTTGTAGCATTTTTTTTGAGTTTTGATACTCCATTGCAACAAGACTCTCTGGGACATTTTTCTATAGACATAAAAATTTATTTGATTTAAATGAATGAAACAACAGTAACCTCACTGTATAGTTTCTTGTTACAAAACTAATTAAAATTGTTGTTGTTCTTTTCTCACCAATTACGGGACAAGTAAAGCATATTTCAGAATTTCTTTCACTCCACATATCAAACCATTTAAGGAAAGTAAAATTTAATTTTTTAATTTCGTACTCGATACACTTTCGAAGTCCTATCGGAGCAAAAACCAGCTTCCCTCCGATCTCTAAGCACGACTGATAATTAGAAAATTTGCCAACCTTTATCAAAGTGTTCGAGTTCTTTTTAATCTGTCATCGCCCGACATTTTCCAACAATCTTCATTTTAACCTTCAAAGCTATAGCCGTCAGCCAATGGAAACCGCTACCAATTTACGAATTAGCGACCTTTCCGAATATCAGAAAATACAGATAGAAAACGGATAGAAATTTGTCGTCATAGTCTAATGAGCAGGTGTTGACATCCTGCTGGGAGGGAACCACTGCCTCGCAGGAAGAGTCAAAATAATAAATTTTGTAAAAAGCTGTCATCATCTTTGACTTTCAAGGCAGTTTTTCAGTCAGTGTGACAATGCCAAGTATTTTTAAAGAAAGCAAACAAAAAGAGAGATAGGGAGAGAAAAATTAAAAACCAAATAAATGAAAATGATAAACTTGTTTTGAATTTGGTGAGAGAGACTTGAGTCATTAGTGATTGAACACATGTACAATGAGAATAGATGTTACACACTTAGATTAGATGATAGATTGTGCATTAAGATCTGTAACTGTGAGCGTGGTGATGTTTCATGACAGTTTTCTCATCCCATTAATATCGATAAAGTGCACTCGCAGGCTTAAATTGTTCTCCTATTTCAAGCACACGTATCTGGCATATTACCGTACAAAGTTATGACTCTGAAAATCATTATTAATCGGCGCCGTGAGAATTCTTCTTTCTGCGTTTTCAGTCGAAGCGAGCCGAAATGGCGACGATGGCCGTTGATAGACACGAGGCTTGTAATGGACTTAATGAGTGTTAAAACATAACGACTTCCTTTTTCACTTTAATAATAACCAAGTAAGCAGAAGGGGGCAATAAAAACCTACTTTTTGTTAACCTAGTTGCAGATAAATTACACACACATAAAGATAATCTGTAACGAAGATTGATGTATAGATTTTGCACAATTCCAGAGTAGTGTTTGTTTGTTAAACTTAATCTGTGCATATATTTATCTATCTATATATATCTACCAAGTGCTTAAAATTAGAACTGGTTTTAAACCCCAAGTTATTTTGTTTGATTAGTTTGGTGTTGTTTCACCCGATGCTATTTTCTAGAGCTGACTTTGAAAATGTGTCACTGAATGATATTCTATGCTGTCTGGTCACTTTCTGCATATTATCGTGTGAAATGTATATATACATATACATATTTATATGTACAGTATATCACATTAACTTCTGTGTGATTCTAACACCACACACTGAGCACTTTGAAAGTGCATCACTAAACCACATTTGCTCCAGTATGATGTTTTTAATGGTCACATGTCTGTATATGTTTTGTCACATTTACTTCTGTGTGGTACCCCACACAATCACATTTTATTTCTAATGTGGCACTTTATCTTAGAGACACTCACATAACAAGCGCTTGTTTGATGGTTTACTTAATCATAATTATGTATACTCATCACTGTGTAGTGTTTTTACTAATATACGCTCAACGTTTTAGTTACTTTATTGATGAAACTGTGTCCATGGTCCACTCCATAATACATTGTTATGGGAGGTCTGTACCCAATGCCTCCCCTATAAGAGTCACCCTGGTTAAAGGCATTGAAGACTCGCCCCAAACCGCCTGCCACGCTCTGAAAAAGGTAACTTTCCGTTGCTTGCAAGTGAAGTTTTTCTCTTGTCGCTACAAAATGCAGACAGTAATGAAACGTAATACCTTGTTATCTTTAGCTGGACCTGAGATGTCCACCGCTGTATTGTTTGTATACTGTGCTGTGGGTATTGACCGCAGCTGTATGTACTGACTGTACACTAGTGTCTAATTACGGACAATAGTAAGCTGTGTGTGTATTTTCTGGGATCGATGGTGGTGTTTAACACTTCTGTTACACCTCATTCGAAACTAGGTGAAATTACCGGCATTAGACGTTTCTTTTTGCAGGAGTCTTCACACCCTTTAAGGAGGAGGAATGTTTGTACTCTGCTCACACCTATACCAGACTAAAATATTCCTGGCTGCTTGGATTTCATATCGGAGGTCACCGATATGATTCATACTGACATGAGCCAGTCAGTTTCAAAAATTTGTTGGTACAACCATGGATTTAGAAGAGACAACATAATTTACTGCACAGTTTCTGTAGGATAATATGCACTCAAGTAGAAGCACATATATTTGAATTAACCACAGGGCCTTTTGTATGAGAGTGAGTAAAATCTACCTAAAATGTGTAGGTTTTAATAGACTAATTTGCATATTAGAGGTGTTCTAAGGTGCCTGCAAAGAAACATTTTACCCTTATTCACCCAAAAATGCTGCAGAATTGTTGAAAAGTACACGGCATACGCTTTGGTGGCCTGGTCGCTAAAAACGAAGGAAAAGTATGTTAAACATGAAGTTTTTCGAGTCAAATGGTAGTTCATCATGGGTTTACCCAGTTTAATAGATAGATCTGAAATATTGTTAAGTCTCGGCCAGAGAGAGAGAGAGAGAGATTCTTACCCATGAGTTGAATTACTAGTAATATAAGTAATAATGATTCTTGTCAGTTTTAATGGGCTTGTCAGGGTTCCTCACAATTCTTAACTCGCTACATAGGTTACACATAAAGTACAGGGCTCTGTGTATGTATTGGAGTTATTAATAAACATATATCTCTTGACATGCATGATCCAAAACTCAACTCTGTGATCATATTTCATACTCCAGGCATTTAATCATAACTCATTGGTTGATCTTGGAATGATTTATGCACCAAAGGAAGGGCACCTCCATCATAAATTGTTTTCGTGATTTTGGTACGGTCGGGCATGTAGTTATAAAATGAACATGATTAACGTGTGCAACTGACAGTATGAATTAGATGTACGTTGGACTAAAACTGGATCCAATACAGCTCAATTTATAACAGCAATACTAGCAGGTCTGCATGATCCAATAGGTTCAATTTATGTCAGCAATATTTACAGGTCTCCATGAAACAAAGTCTTCGGGCTGTCCAGAAGGTACATTTTGTGTGCATTCTAAGTATCTGAATGCAAACTTGAAAAAAAAAGTTAATACCCGTTTTGCTTTTGGAAAAAGAGGACGATGAAATTTAATATATCTTCTGTTGGCAAGTGACCAAAAATTAGGAGGAAGATAAAAAATAAAGTTGAACACAAGGTATTTCTAACACTTTCAGCTCTTTGCCTTCCCCAGTTCCGTGCACAGGCTTTTCTTTTTCTTTCTACACAGTACATAATCTCTTTCCCACTAATTTGCAGTACGCACCACAGCAACGATGCACAATCATGACCCACTGTCACACTAATCTAATGGGAGTGGGTTGTGTGAACTAAAATATTAACCTGAGAAAAAAAAAACAAGATTTGTTTGAAAGAGAGGTTGCGAGTCATTACGTCAGTATATCTATGTTATAAATGTTTGCATTCCCTCTTTACTTCTCCTCCACGCTTGCCCGCCCGCCCTCACCAGGAATCGAGAGCAAGCACAGTCATATCCCGTGCATCAACGGTCGCATCCAGGGCCAGTATTGAGGACGATGTAAGTGCTACGTAGTGTTTCGCCCAACGATCAGTTTCCAAGCAGGGCAAATTTTAAGGATTTTTTTTTTTTTGGGTCATCCGAGGAACGACCAGGTCCTACACTCTTGGTACTTTGAACATCAAATTTTGATTTGCTGAAAAAAATGTAGCAAAGGAATGACCAATGGATACAGTACACAGTAGGAGAGATGTTTAGGATTGGGGATTAGAACACTAGCTTTGGGCCAGCAATAACCTCCAATTTAGGTAGTTCATAGGCCTACCCCCTTTTTTTTTTTGGTTTTATTTCAGTATTGCCAAACTGATGAAGGGTGATATTAAATATTTATTTTATAATTTTACCTTCAGTATTTTTTTGGGGGGTGGGGAGGGGAGTTTTTAGTTAGAATGAAATCTGAAGTCAATGTATGTACTGGCAAATATTGTCCTCCGGATAACCTCCAGACCTAGCTTTGGTTGTCCGAACAAAAAATTTGGTGGTAAGACCTGAACGACGGTTAAACATTTGCCCTGCTCTGGATTATCTTAAAGTAATAAGCTTACATTTTGACGTTCATCTCAATCAAATCAAATGTATACCACACTAAACCAGCAAGACTGTACGAACATTATATGGTAGATAATGTTACGTTGCTGAGATATACACTGTATGGTTTAAGCTTTGTCAATTAAGTCTAACAGTAAGGTCACAGTAAGACCAAAAGTTTTCTCGGTTCAGAAAGCTTTCCGGGCAATGGCAGAAAAATCCTGTAAGATTGAAAAGTCAGTGAATAGTGTGCACCTTGATTAAAAGATTCATAGATCTTCTTTTTCTAACATGGGCTAGTTTGGAAGCAATGACCCCCACAGGTTCATTATGTTTAACTGCCATCACCTCTGTGAAACTCAATTATGCAAAATTGGTCAACGTAAGTTACTGTATACACACTATAAGACACACTGGCATAGGTACAATCCTTCACAGATTGCATCAGACTATGAGGTGCTATTTTGGGAATTTGTTTATGTTGTTTATTAAATGTCAGTTTATATGTTAAAGGATATTGTTAGAGAAAAAAGAGATAAGGTACACCAGCAACATGACACACACATCATCTAGTCCCCGTCCCTTCCCATTGTTCTGTGATTCCTCCCCCCTCCCTTCTCTCCTCTCCTCCACCTTCTCACACTTCTCTCACCCCAAAAGTTCTACCACACTATCTTTGTTCCCTACTTCCAATTGCAATCGGTTTAGCTCCATCTTTTGTGCTCCTTTTTTGAGCTCCATCTTCTGAGCTTTTGAAGGTTCTTCAGTGATTTTCTTCCCTTGAAGTGTTGAAACCTTCAGGTGCATCTTTCGTCTCTGCTAAGACTGCTATAAGCTGTGATGTTAGTGGGGTGTTAGCTCAGTGGTTAACGCCGGTGCCTTTCAATCATAAGGTCCCGAGTTTGAGTCACTCCAAGATTTATGTATGTTGTCCAGTTACAGAGTTCTTGACAATTGACAATTCATAAACATGGACGTTAAATATGAATCTAAGAGACTGACTTCGGTCAGCTTGCGGCTTTGATTAGCCAATGATGGCTTCTTCACAAGTTCCTGCTTGCAGGAGGATCTAAACTACATACATACATACATAGATGTTACCAACAGAATGGACAGACCTGCATCTAGGCTGCAAACTCCTGGGGTAGACTTTTGATTTACGACCTTTTGCCTATAAGGTACCGTCGCTGACATTTACAGTTGGGTAATTTGAGAATTGGTTGTTTCTTTTGTTGGTATGTTAATCTACACGTTAGAACATGGGACTTGTTATATCACATTAATTACATATGTTACATACCGACACATGTCTGATACCTAGCCATGTGTGTCTCTATATGACTGTTCCAGCCCTACACAGAATGAGTTACCAGTAAGATAATACTGTATATCATTTCCCTATGCCTGTCTGAGACCAAAGAATAATATCATGGTTAATTTTGTTGCTGGCGGTACCGTTAACTTCCAGTAAACCACCAATCTTATAACGTGGTCTATATTTCACAGCATGTTGTTTGTTACCTAAGTTGATGTCCCAACCGTATTGGTTACAGAGGAGTATATTTATTGTTTAACCTCAGTTGCAACTGGTTTAGAGTGGTCATAATGGATCACCACGGTTTTTCACTTGTGAATATTCACGATACTGCCCTGGACCAAGCCATACAAATCTCTCCACTTTCGCATGGTCATTTGGTGTTTGGGATTCTTTATTTATTTTATTTTAATTTTTTTTATTCGCCAAATTAAGGACTTGTCATACAATTATTAAGTTTAATATACTGGCTGCTCTTAATGTCAACGTCATCGATACATCATTGAATAAAAAACGGCAATAGAGTCTGTTTTGCCTTTGGAAACTAGCGTCCGTCTCTTTAAGGGCTGGTCAGTGATAATGTCCAAATAGGCTAGAATGTCAGATAATGGTCATTTGAAATGCCATACATGTGCAAATTTCGAGAGGAAATTTATGGCCACTCTCAAAGCTTCTTTTTATTACTAAAGTTCTATATTCCCTGACATCATTTCATGGTCAAGCTATAATCATTCTCCAGTGTATTTCTATGGCCACTGTTTTACCATAAGGTCAACCAATCAAAAATGTTAATGATCTTTGAACTGCAATTTTGCTGTGATTCATTCAGTATTCATGCAAATTGTTGAAAGTGATGACTTTCAGATGTGAGCGTAAATCACTTTGTTTCAAAATTGCTGGGTTGATGAGATTTTATTATTACAAGTGATTAATTTTTTATTTTTTTTTAGTACAAGTGATTAATTTATCAGTTTGTTGCAAACTGTTAAATTTTGATGACATTTTGATCAAATTATAATCCTTTTGTCAAGTTTGCAACAAAATGTTGAATTTCCTTACTTTATATTAGATTCAAGGAATTTGTCAGTTTTGTTGTAATTTTTTTTTGTATCATATTATCTGAACAATTTTAAATTTTGTTGGAAAGATTAACAGGAAAAATTTTAACATTTTTTGAAGGCACCTTTAAACTACATTTCCCTATATATAACTCTCTACAGCTATATCTAATAGTTTATTTCTATAATGGTTATCGGAGTTCTTTCTCCAGAATTGATAGGGAGACAGTTTTGTTGACTCCATAGTCCTAGCATACTGAAATGGAAATTTTTACTTTGGTTGTTGTAGAAATGTCAAGTATGACAACGTAGGTGGTAAGGTCATCTGTGTGACATGTAAAACAACATTATCAGAGAAGACATTTAATAGCAATCACTGCTGCCAGAGGAAATGATGGTGTTTGGGCAGTGTGGTATTTTGTCTGGGTGATGGGTAAAGGTCGTCACCACTTTGTTTGGCAACAGAGGAAGAATTTGCCCTTTTCCTGAGAAATAGGTGGCCTAGATATTACAACTGCTGAATGACTCAGTTTTTATTTTTTTAACTTATCAATAAGTAGTCCCTAATTCTTCTTATCATAAACACATTCCATTCTAGGGATCAAAATTGATAGCGATCAACAACATTTGTGGATTGAAATCTTATCTCGATGGCCTTTTATGCGTGACGTCATACTACCATTTAGACACATATTTTCTTCAATCAAAAAGATATTCAAAAAGGAATCAACCTTCAGCCACTGGAATATCTCTTAATACACTGACAGCTGAGAGAGCTTTTGATCTCTCCTTCCTGCAAAACCTTGATTGCTTCAAAAAAAGAGTACAGATTTAACCTTTATTCTTATATTCTTGAATGTGTATCACTTGATAATATTTGTTTATGAGTTGGAACTATAAGCCAACATTAGTAAAACTGTACAGTAAGTAGGATGTAGTGTCTCAGTATCTAGAATGGATTCGGGCACAAATAACTGCCGTTGATACAGAACTTACGAACACACTCCAGGATCATTTGTTCACCGGTCAGTTCATTTGTCAGTGTCAGCTCGGGTCAATTTGTGACTGAAGGTTTTGTCGACTTGGGAAAATTAATTCCATTCCCAAGCCAGTCGAATTTGACTTTAGGATATCCAACGTTACAAGACACGGTCGTCTTTTCCGATGTCTTCGAAATGAACTCTTCGTTCTGTATGTTAGAAAAGTGCCATACAAAAGATGAGAGAAATGAGCTTGTGCGAGAATTAATTTAAATATCGTTATTAAGGAAGATAATCATTTCCCCAAAATGTGCTTCGAAATTAAGCAGCTGTTACCAAAACTAATATTTGATGTAACACCCCTCGCCCCCCCCCCCCCCTCATGGTCTAAGTTAAACCCATTATCAATATCTTGGTGGTTAAAAGTCGGACTGGTTGAGGGGCCACACAGGAATATTTAAAGACCATTGAAGTATTTCTTTCAATTGCAATAAGCCTTTGGGAAGTTCCAGAATTGGATGAAAGTCTTGGTGTGTGAGAAATTGCTCTGGCATAGTGCCAAAAGCATCAAGTTTTGGCAGTCCATTTTATTGGTCCATGTATCACAATTTTCTTATGTGGTGGGGGGGGGGGAGAGGGGCAATTTTTGCTTATTGTACGTGCAGTAGATAATTTTAATATGGTCACTAATGGAATCCTATTCGATTTGTTTCATTTTCAGGACAACATTGACACCAGCAACGTCTAAGGGTTCATCACCTGGGGAGGAAAAGGGAGAGAGGACCTCTTCCTGTCACGATAGACGTTAAATCTCCTTGCGCCTGCGTAAGATTTATTGCGCTCTCCGGTTTTACCGAGTGAAATTGAATCGGGGGACGGACGGCGCGATTTCTGTTTCCATGTGCCGGAGAAGACTAGATGTCGAAGTATAGTTTTACAGCTAGTAAGCATTGTGTAAATTTGGTTCTTAATGTCAGTACGATTTGTAATATTGTATAGCAGGTAGAATACAGATTTTGAAGAGAAGAGGAAGTTATTAAAGAATAAAAATTTCCAAGTCGAATTGTCCCGTAAAAGTAAACAGCGATCGTAGGTCGCCAAAGTATCAACAAAATTTTGACTGAATGGGAGAGGTGGATTAAGAAAAGGTTGGGGTGGGAGGAGGGAGGAAGGGTAGGGGGGTCTTTTGCTTTTGCGGGCCACATGTTAGATATTTCAGATAAAAGTATCAAATACCATTGAATTAGATTGATTCTATGCTGAAGTATAGCAATGATTAATTTGAATTACAGTTTGACAATTACAGTTTGATTGGCGTGGATATGGTGGTTAAATCTTGAGTACTTCATGTGCCGTATTGCTTATAACAGAGATTCTATTATAAATACGTACCATGTCGAAAGATAAAATCTTTGTACCAGAAGATTTAGCCATTTCTGAATAAATTACATCGCCACTAACTTCTTCACAACTTCATACAAAGATATCGGGAACGAGGTTAAATTTTTACGGGACCCGAGTGGTTTTTTTTTTAATTAATGTTATTCTCGCTGATTACATTTGTGAAGTGTTTTTATCTAACGATGCATCTTCTTTTATTGTCATGGTAATTTTAGCTACAGTAGTGTACTTTAAAACACAGGTTACTGTTTATGGACCTTATCAAGGTCCACTTGTATATATATAAACAT
>JAIPMN010004333.1:0-16231 GCA_020650975.1 Apostichopus californicus | reverse complement strand
GGGGGGGGGGGGGCATGGCCCCCCTTGGCCCCCCCTTGGACCCGCCAGTGATTATATATATAAAAATGAAATAAATAAATATGATCATGATGATATGTTATATCAAGTGAGCATTACGAATGAAGCCTTGGTAATACAGAATTATTAGACGAGACTCACGAGAGGCTACACGATGTATTTAGTTATAATTTAGTCTGTGGATAGGCAATTGTTCACCTCACCCTACGGTTTTCTAAGAAGTATAGCCTAGGCCGAATTGATCACTTGTAACTGGATCGAGTTTTGAAGGGCTATGGCTTTAACCCAATTTGCGAGTGTGGCTGTGAGACAGGTCAGCTGTTTTTTGTTTTCTTTGCCTTTATTAGTATTTTGTTTATGAAGTACTACATGTTGTCCTGTCTGTCTCCAGCAAGTTTTACCTATTTTGGATCGAAAGCTAGCTAGCTCATGATCATAGCCATCTCATACAGAAACGATAACAGAACACCCACCAGGTCACCACCCACCACCTTTGCTTATAATACATATTCATATCATATTGACCAATCAGATGTAGAAAACGCGATTTCAGTATGCAAATCAGTTGCTTTAACAATTCGCGCGGTAACATTCACGTGTTATGATGTACGGCGGGAGAAAATTGTTTTTAACGGTACTTGCGTCGAACTAGTCCCGTTACGATTGAAGTTAGACAAAGCCGTTAAGCAAAAACTAGCAAGTATCAGCCGAAGCAGATAACTGATAAAACACTGTCACTTGGCTCGAAAGAAACATCAAATTTCCTGATCATAATGTCCGGATTCGATGATGCAGGTGTCTTTTTCTCGGACAATTTTACGTTAGACGATGGGCAAGATGCAAACCAAGTCAACAGAACCTCATATCAAAGACGTTTCAAAGATTTTCTGAGGAAGTTTCACGATGCAAATTTTACATACAAGTATCGGTGAGTAACATATATAAAAGGACTGGACCTAGGCCTACGTCAGCCAGGTTTCCGAATTCATAGCAAGTATTAGGCCAAGGATATGCCTAGCTTAATTAAAGTTGACTCAAAGACGACAAATGACAGTAAAATTTCACATTTATTGTTCGTTTTACATGAGTTATGGAGGGTGTCATTCAACCTGTCCATACATGTATGAATATGATGTAGGCCTACGGTCTAGGCCTGAGGCTGAAGTTTGGCCTAGGCTATTGTCGTAAATATCGTCAGAATTTGCCCCAACTATAAATCTTAAAACGTAAAGCACTTTCTTACTACTAGGCTATTCACATATAACCTAAATCGAGGAGTGTTCAAATTCTGTTAGGCTTGAATGACAGTAACACTGAGTCAGTGTTAGTAAGGATAGGCCTATGCCTAAATGCTTTGGATAGTTGTACTAGTACTAGGTTAGGCCCACTGCTACGTATTGGTAGACACATTTAAAGCCTTCTGAAGTTTGACTTTGAGCAGGAGTGACCATTATTCATTTCATATTTTTGGGCAATGCAAATGATCGATTGATAATGTGGCTAATATAAAAAAGAATTGTGCACAAGATGGCTTTGATAATTGTGCATGCTTTGACAAGTACTGTGAAGATTAGCCTAGACCTAGGCAAAAGTTCACAAATCTATTACCTAGAACTGTAACTTCATATATATTATGACCTAGGCTAAGCCTAGCCTTTGACTTGTCCTTTGCTTAGCAGTGTCATTTTCATTTTCCAACAATGGTGCCTAGCCTGTTACATTAGGTTATTTAGTCTAGCCTAATGTACATGAGAGCGATTACAGTGCATCAGTTGTGCAAACTTGTGCAGATTGATAGCATGCCAATTCCCCTAGTCGGCTCTCTGATTATGCTTGTACTATAAACTACATGGATCATAGAATGAGTGCACTTAACGTAGGCCTACAAGTTTAATTCAAACAGTTTTGGTTTCAGTTTATAGATTGTCTTTATGCTAACATCCACAGTGATGAACTGAAGCGCCACTACAACCTACACCAGTTTTGGCTACATATCAGCTTAGAAGATTTAGCCAGCTTTGATGAAGAGCTTGCAGGAAAACTTCAAAAGCAGCCAACAGAGTTCCTACCTCTGGTATGAAGCATCTTTTAACACCTTTTCTGACATACTCTTCTGATTATTTGAAAATATATGTATATTTAAGAAAACCAAAGTGTCAACAATGATCAAAGTTGTACGTAACACCTTTATTTAGAGTTATGTATCTGCCCACTGGCTAACAAGTAGTTTATTGAGACCATTAACCATTTCAAGTCTTATCCTGGTGAGCATATTTGAATAATATATTGAAATTATAAACTTTGAATTTAATGGGTGCATGACCCTCAACATTGCATTACATTCTGGTAAAACATATTTTTTAACACAGTTTGAAGCTGCTGCCAAAGAGATGGCAGATGAAGTAACCCAGCCTAGACCAGAGGGAGAGGAAGAAATTGAAGATATCCAGATCATGATATCGTCTGATGCTAATCCAGTCTCCATCAGACATCTGAAGGTATCATCATCACAGTTTTATAGTTTAAATTAACTCAACAAGATCACATTACTTCAGTGCAAAACAAATGGTATTTAGTTTATTTTCTACCATTCATTAAAATGGCACCGCTTAAATTGACCATATGGATCACGTCTGGCTTCCTTTTAAGATAAGTCAACGAGACTTGGGTTGAACTGCTTAAAATCTTCTACTTTCACAAGTAAAATGAATAGGAAATGATGCTTTATAAAGTACATGCAGAGGGACAGGGTTTAGAAGGGCATGTATATCCTGTCAAAGCTTTCATTGTTGTGTAAGGTGAAACCATATGGTTTAAGCAGGTAGTCTTGGAGCATTGTCAACCTTGATGTACAGTTGTGGAGCCGTGGAAATAGGTAAAGCTTAAACATCTGCTTTATTGGCTCCAAATATTATTGCACGCTATAGCTAGGAAACTTTTGTGTTTACGTAATCTACCTGCCACTGTCGTAAATTGACATCAGGCTCATTAATTAGCCTGCGTAGCTTCTTAACACCTTAAGGCTCTTTGTGTAAACACTGTGTGGAAATATGTTCATGTCTACTGTGTAGTTAATCATACAGCGTTCACACAGAGACCCTTATACAAGAAAAGACATGTGGCAGGCGTTGCAGACTAATTGGTAAAAAGAGGTAATTTTACGACCAAGGCAGGTCGATTAGGTTATCTCAAGAAACTTCCATGATGGCGTGCTATAATTAGGGTCTATACAGCAGACATTTAAGTTATACTTGCTATATCATGTACTAACCATAATGCTAAATAACTTCTCTTCCAGTCTGATCAGATTTCCAAGCTGGTGAAAATACCTGGTATCGTTATTTCAGCGTCTGCTATTCGCGCCAAGGCAACCAAGATAACCCTTCAGTGCCGTAGCTGCAAAAATTTCATGCCGAACCTGCCGATCAATCCAGGCCTAGAGGGTTATGTGATGCCCAGGAGATGTAACACGTTAGTCTCTAAGACTTTTCTTGTATGCAAATAATATTTGCATATTCATGATATAATTATTTACAATTACAGTGGTACCAAAAATCAATAACATTGAACATGTTTGAAGGTCAAGGGTGCATAACAATATGCTAGGTTTCTGTCAACAAGAAAACTTTCTTCAAGGAAGCATCTTCCCAAATATTTCAGTTTATAACAAGTTAGCACTATTCTGTAAACAATTGTGCAAGTTAATGAACAAAATGAGTAGAAATCACACATCTCGCTATAGGAGCCTCTTCCATTGTTGACACAAGAGTTCAAACAATGTAACGATATGTTTGAAAAGAACAAATAGCCTTGACATTACTTTCTATAATCAGACATTTATTACATGCTAGAAAATTAGCACTGTCATATATCTTGCACAGTTAAAATCGTTTGCAATGTTGACCAAGTATCCTGTTACTGCTGAATGGTCAGTCGTAACTATTTGTGCATGCCTGTGTTTAAACTGTCCCCGTCTGTGCTTCCCCTTGACAGAACGTATAAATTCTTTGTTCTTTTTCGGATGGAGATCTATATATACAATATCCAGAACTTATTTCTCCTGTTTCTTCCAGCTTAACAATGGTGACTTTTTACCATTTTCTATAGGCTTACTTAAACTTAACCATGTAGTGGAAAATAAATCAAATGTTTAGAACACCTAGGGATACATGGAAAACTTATTAGGGACATCCTGATATCTCTGTAGAACCCTTCCCCGTATCCACGACAAGTAATACAGGATCTCACCATGTGCTACTCTAAATGATGTTGTACTCATTAGCCCAATTAACCATTTTTGTCCTACTTGTTAACTTTTCAAAATATTTTGAAATCTCCAGTGACCAAGGTGGACGCCCCAAGTGCCCCCTTGATCCTTTCTTCATCGTTCCTGACAAATGCAAGTGTGTGGATTTCCAGGTACTGAAGCTGCAAGAGTCTCCTGAGGTTGTACCCAATGGAGAGATGCCTCGACACATGCAACTATACTGTGACAGGTAATTAAACGTCTAATGCTGGTAATTTCGAATGAGGTGTAACAGAAGTGTTAGACACCACCATCGATTCCAGAAAATACACACTAAACTTGCTACCGTCGATAATTAGGCACTAGTGTACAGTCAGTATATACAGCTGCGGTCAATACCCACAGCACAGTATACAAATGATACAGCGATGGACATCTCAGGTCCAGTTAAAAATAACAAGGTATCACATTTCATTACTGTCTGCATTTTGTAGCGACAAGAGAAAATCTTCACTTGCAAGCAACGGAAAGTTAACTTTTTCAGAGCGCAGCACACGGTTTGGGGCGAGTCTTCAATGCCTTTAATCCAGCTAGATGAGCTATGAGCAACAAAAAACTTACTCTTTGTAAATAAATAACTTCTTCCATGTACCACCTAAGAATTACAAAATGGAATACCAAATGCTGTCTAAGTGAAATGTGAGGGTGGGTTGAGGTGAGGATTGGAAGAGAACATAAGGCAACTTATCTGATATCTGTTTGTGACTACTACATCTCCAACATCTCAGCTGCCCCTAAAAGTTTTCAGGTCGCTTACATTCAAAAATTTGCCACATCTTCCCGACATCTGATCTTTACACTCTTTAGAGGAGAAGTTCACCCTGTACTCATGACTTTATATTGTCAATCCTGGTGCATATTTAATTCTTAATATGTTAAGCACAACCATACCAAGTTTTCTCTGTTTTGTAATGCACAGACAAACCGTTGTTCTATCACATAAACCCATACGGTAACTTTTTCAATACTTTAGTAGGAATTGTCACATTTATATTACAGCCATGTTTTGTTTTTGCAACAGTTTTCTTTAGTCAGTCATTTCCTTGTGAAGAGAGACCATAAGCATTTGTTGTTACACAATCTTTGATTACACAGTGCTGTTTAAATTGCTTGTATTTTTAAATTTTTTTAACAAAATATGTCCACAATTATTAAGAACAAAAAGACCAATTTAATCTCACATTTGGTGATGTTGTCACTTATTCTGTCAATAATAGCATCAGTTGATATGTCTCTTCATGTTTTATCCCCCAAAGTGTGTTTTTGCTTCATTTTTCAGGGATCTTTGTGAGAGAGTTGTGCCTGGAAACAGAGTGACTGTTATCGGAGTATACTCAATCAAGAAAGCTGGTGCTGTTTCTAAGGTGAGTTGAAGGAAAATTACTGACTGGAAGATGATACTGTAGAGAGATATGTGTCTGTGATTAGTCTTCCTGAATCGTAAACATAGGTGTAGGAGCCCAATCTGATTTGGGGGGGTTGTAACGACTTGCCCGAAAAATATAACCAAAATTTTCGCACGCTACGCGCGCGTTCAACATGTTAATGTGCATATCATATAGGCATGCATAGGTTATTACATCGCATGCCAATAACATACAATCATTTGCAGTGTTATTTCCCTTCCATAATGGTTAGAATTATTGGGGAAGTCGTTAACAATAATTGTGATAATACTGATATAAGTTTACCATTGAAAAACACATTGCCATCTATTTTTCTTTCAGTAGGTGCCCGAAAAATTCTCACCATATTGCCTGAATTTTCACAAAAATTTTTGGTTGGGGGCATCAGCCCTCCCAGCCACCCCCAGGCCCCCCCCTGTGACTATTTTACTACCTTTTGGAGATTTGTGGCCATTTCTTAGTTTCTCTGAAGTGCCTGTTACTTTGTTGCATTCATCTACCATCAGATGTTGAGTAGTTTGATACTTTCTCTCAAACAGTAAAATTACAGTGGGTTTTGAGGCTGATGTTATATTGGGAGTAAATGTGTGTTTATGTGTTTCTGATAAGAAAATACTTAAGGTTGTTGTCATTTACTGGTGAGACTGAAGTCACTTCTAGTTATCCCTGTTTGGATGAGAATTAAGTAACATCTCATAAAATTTGTACAGAACAATCTTGTGGAAAGTCAATTGTCATGTTAGTTATCAAAAGCAATTTGCTGCCCTTAAAACAATATATTGATCGAGAACTTTGGTTCTTGGTTGTGACGTGAAACTCCTAGAAATTCTCAGCTATTTTTTCTTTAGTTAGATTTGCTGGTAATTTACGTCTCTCTCTCTCTGTTACCCACAGAGGACAAGGAAGGATAAAGTAGCCGTGGGAATCCGTAATCCATACATTCGTGTGATCGGCATTGAGGTTGACACAGAAGGCCAGGGTCGTAGCACCTTTGCTCCTGTTACACCACAAGAGGAAGAGGAATTCCGAAGAGTATCAGCAGATCCAAATGTCTATGAAACCATCGCAAAGAGCATTGCACCGTCCATCTATGGCAGTATTGGTAGGTACTGATAACATATATGTGTGTGTTTATAGACGTGTGACACCTCCATCGTGTATAGTAATTAGAACGGCATTCCGCCATCTTCGTTCTGACTTCCAGGTGTTATCTCTCACTTATAAGCCTCCAAATGTTACGTGCACCCCAGCGTCTCTCTATAGTAAAAAGATGGTAAACTTATGGATCTTGTGTCTTAAGTGAGATTCTTATCCTTAGAGAAACAGCATGCCATTCTTGTTGACCTCTCGTTGTTGACCTATCTCTTAGTTGACCTCTTAGTTGACCTCTCGCTGACCTCTTGTTGACCTCTCATTTTCATTCATTTTGCACGAACTTAGTGATGCTGTTATTGAAGACGTACCTTGTTAGCTGTTTTTAAACTGTCATTATATTTCTTAGCCTGGTTTAACTGTTTATGTTTCTTTTTACTTATTTTGTTATTGTACAGCGCTTCGAGATTTCTGGGAGGCGCTATATAAGTATTACGTATTATTATTGGTATTATTATTATTGTACAGAAGCTAAGAAACCTCCTCTGTCCAGAAAGGACTGTTGATCATCACTGGCAGGTTAGGTGCATGTATTGCTAGTTGTATTTCCCTGGTAGAGGGTAGTAAGTTATGAATAATAATGCTTTTTCTATAACCTCTCCTTATGCAGATATCAAGAAAGCCATTGCCTGTTTGCTGCTGGGTGGATCTCGTAAACGTCTACCAGATGGTCTAGTCAGGAGAGGTGACATCAATCTATTGTTGCTGGGAGATCCTGGTACAGCCAAAAGTCAACTTCTCAAATTTGTGGAGAAAGTATCACCAATTGGGGTAGGTTCTTTAAAATTGTGAGAAAAGTAAACATTTTTCACTGACAAAATATTGCAAATCATGAAAAGAGATGTAACCAAATAATTAGGCCCACATCGCAGCACTCTGTCTATAGGTTGAATATAGGTTGAATTCAAACTAAGGGATTTGATAAGAACCAAATAAAGTTGAATCTCACAGGATCCTTTCCTATACTGAAAATAAAAATTAATAAATGCTTTCCTAAAAATATAAATGCCATGCTCACTGTCATGAAAAATACATACTTATAGCTGTAAAACGAGAGCATTGAAAATCATATACAAAATCGGCACAGAACCCAACTATAAGGGTAATATTGCTTCAGCATTCGAGAGCTTCCCTATTGTGTCGTGATTACTCTAAAAATTCTGCAGAGCTAAACCACGCGTGCGTGGGAACAAAGAATGATGGTGAAATAAATGTAAGTACTCCCTAGTCACATGGTCATGTTGCTGTACCATATGAATTCCATTAACATCACATTTGTCAACCAACAGCTTTTGGACTAAAAAATGTTCAGTTTATGGTCTAATTAAGTAACTAAGTAAGTAAAACTTTATTTCTCCAAAAAGGAAATTTGTGTACTCGCACTACAAAACAATAAAACGGATATCAAATGTAAATATATAATTTATGACATTTTATGTCATTTATGACATTTCATGACAACATCCTTTCTTATGTTAGGTCTATACATCTGGCAAGGGGAGCAGTGCTGCTGGGTTGACTGCATCTGTCATGAGGGATCCTTCCACTGTAAGTCAGAATTTCTATTTCTTTTTGTATCTTCAACTGAATTGTACAAATTGTACATGAAATAAGTTTGATCAAGGTCATTCTCATGATGATCTCCAATTTAAGCTCTCCTAAATATTCCTGAAAGATTTTGGCAAAAGTAAATTTTCTGGAGGTTTCTGACCGTCCATATTGATTGTCAGGCCATTTGGCAGCTTTTAAATGTAGAAAGTTCAATGTCTCAGTGATGGAAAAGTATTCTGCCAATAGATCGATGTTTGAATGTCGTGATTACCACTCTTGACCTTCTGGCATATTAATTGGCTTATAATGATGACCATTCATCGATGTTATTATACCTTGTTTCGATCTTGGAAAGAAACAAATTGTCTGCAGGGGTTTTCATAAACAGATTTCCTTCTGTAATAAGTAAAAACATTATAAGTCACAAAGACATTTTACAAGCACAAAAAAAATGAGATAAGACATTGCAAGGCTTTCTGATCTACTATTTATAAATTTGGAAGGAACGGGTGGTGCTTTTTGAACAACTAATTGTAACAAATACATTGACAATCATCAAACTGTTTCTCACTAGCAGATCACTATCATAACTTTGAATAATTACATGTAGAATAATTGTAAGTGTTTTTTTTTTTTATTGATCCAAGACAGAGTATGAGTGGATTACAATAATTTTTTATCAAGATGACCGAAAACAATCTTACCACTGTCATTTTTAACACTCTTTACAGCGTAACTTTGTAATGGAAGGTGGTGCAATGGTGTTGGCCGACGGAGGTGTCGTATGCATAGACGAATTTGATAAAATGCGGGAAGACGACCGTGTCGCTATCCACGAGGCCATGGAACAACAAACGATCTCGATTGCAAAAGCTGGTATAACCACCACCTTGAACTCAAGGACTTCGGTTCTGGCAGCCGCGAATTCTGTCTACGGTAGATGGGACGACACTAAAGGAGATGACGTAAGCTTCGATAGGTTTAATCCCAGTTTAGGAGATACGAGCTTGTCGTCAAATGAGCACATGCTATATTTAGATTGTACTGATTGTGACTGTATGTTAGTATTGTTATTATGCAAATTTGTTGGTGAGAGTGGCTTCAACCAAGGTATTATTCAATCAGGAAGTGGACTGGCTAAAAAAAGGTTATGAATTATGTGTCCATTTCACTAGATATATATCGATCTGTACAGAAACTTAAAACTTTTGTAAATAAGTTACTCTACATCTTTGACAGCAACGTGGTATGTGACACCATTCTGCAACAAGTTTTACAATTATGTATCTTTCTACTACGGTTCAGTTTCCAAAACTTTTCTCTTGTGTGGCCACAAAGCTGTTTTGCAGAGCAAGTTGCCATGTGACACCGAATAAATTGTTCTGTATTTAGACAAACGTAGGGCAACTTAAAATGTGGTAAATTTGATGGGGTTTTGATCGTACTGACATGTCTGTGACATGTTTGGAGAGAGATTTTGAAGTTCTTTGCTGTAAGATACTTCATTTAGCAGATTTCTAGAATTTCGAGAGACCATTCAAGAAATTACTTAAAACTCTGTTTTTCAGAGCTGCCAACACAGATTAATGTACTTATTTTATACTTGCTGTACATACTTAATTTAGGTGTTATTATTGTATTTTAGTCATAATTTTTCTATTTATTTTTTATCATTTCTATCATATATTTTTCTATACAATCTTACTTTTATAACCTTTTGAACTATTTTACTTTTAACATATTTTTATCTTTTGCTGTTAGGCGCCTTAGAGCAATTTTTTAATTGTCTACACAGATTAATGTACTTTTTATTTTACTTGCACGTACTTAACTCAGGTGTTATTTTGTATTTTAGTCATAATTTTTCTATTTATTTTTTACATTTCTTTCATATATTTTTCTATACAATCTTAACTTTTATAACCTTTTTAACTTTTTTTACTTCTAACAAATATTTTTCTTTTGCTGTAAAGCGCTTTAGAGCAATTTTTTAATTGAATAAGGCGCTATATAAATTTCGTGTAATAATAATATTAATAATAATACAGGCTGGAAGATACTCATTGGGTTTTTACCCTTTAATCTCTATACATTCTGACTATCGATGCTCAGTTTGTTAAAGCTTTCTATTATGCTATATTTACAATTCCTTTGCAGAATATTGACTTTATGCCAACTATTCTCTCCCGTTTTGACATGATTTTCATCGTAAAAGATGAACACAATGAAGCCAAAGATATGGTAAGGTTTGAAAGAAATTTTCATGTTGATTCGATAGAAATTAAAAGCAACTATTTTCTGATCCTGTTAATAATGTTACTTTAAAAAGGGAAAGGACAAAATAGATTTTGTTTCAACTGTATTTGTCAAATAAAGACCTACAAGCAATAAAGGATGAAATGCCAATATCATAAAAACATCACAAAATAAAAAAATAAATAATAAGGAAAAACCACAGAAAAAGTGAATGTGATTTAATGTCTCTGTGTGATTATATTTTGATTTAGAACCATAGAATAACATTCAATATAAATTAATCACAAATAATGTTTACATAGTGATCGTGACAGACGTATAAATTTTCAATAATTGCTCACCTCTCCAGTATTTTTGCATTGTGTTGTCTTACAGCGTTTGGCTAAACATGTTATGAACGTCCATGTCAATGCAAAGCAAATGACTTACCAGCCTGCAGAAGGAGAGTTAAGCCTGAACTTTCTCAAGAAGTTTATTGGATATGTAAGAAGGTAAGTAGTCAAAGACAAAAAGAAGACAAGAAAGGAAAAAACGTTTTATTTTATTATTTTTATAAAAGCTGTAAAGGGGATATCCATCTTTGAATGTGACAAATTGTGTTTAAGAAGTTGATGCATAACGAAGGAATGTTATTTATATGTGCAGAGGCTAATATTTTAAGTATACAATAGCTTTATATTGGATGTGCCACATCTTTAGGGCGAAACGAAACGCTTCCGAGCCCTTCCGTAAAGCCGAACCACGTACTGGCTGCATGGGTGAAAGTGATGGGTGTATAAAAATTCACTTTGTATTTATGTAAAGAAGGAATGCAACCAAATTAAGATTTATGACATGTCACAACATTTGTTCTTGTTCCGTTATTTATCAGCAATTGCGGACCGAGAATATCGGATAAAGCAGCGGGTAAGCTGAAGAACCGCTACGTCCTTATGAGAAGCGGAACCAGAGCTCACGAGATGGAGACTGATAAGAAAACAAGTATTCCTATTACCGTCAGGTGAGAGAACATGAAATCCTTGAGAATATTGGAAATAAATAAATTATTAATTCTTACATATGCACTGTAACGTGTAGCTATAACTTGTAACCATTTATGGGAACATCCATGTTTGAAATACACCCCTTCCCGTCATCGGAATTTATCCTCCCACTGTCACTTTATCCTGCTAAACGGCTCCACGGGTCACGTGGGACGATATTCCACTAAGTCACTGTGTCCGGCTATAGCAAAGTTGTAACCTTATTAATTTCTTTTTCACCATAACGTACAAAAGAAGTAAATTTTAGTGAGAGACATTAAACCCATTAAACTAATTAGGACGTAATTATGTATCTGTAGGCTGATGGCCTTCCATGTGTTGGTGTCCTTCATGGAGGTTGCATCCTTGTATGGGACCTCTCATTGCCTGTTCAGTTTTCATGAGGAGTGTGCTTTACCATAATCAAAAAAAGATTTTCATTCCTTGGTTACTTAAGAAGAATGCTTTCATGATTATAATTTCCTCTCTTTTCAAAGACAACTGGAAGCCATTATACGTATATCTGAATCCCTTGCAAAGATGGAGTTGAAACCTTTTGCGAATGAAAACCACGTCGAGGAGGCCCTACGTCTCTTCCAAGTGTCCACATTGGAAGCAGCAAGGACTGGGAATTTAGCCGGTAAGTAAATACAAGTTTTTCCTTCATTCAAGGGGATCACTTGAAAAAAGTGTCCCATGTTTCAGTCACCAGCAAATGATCAGGTTAATTATTGAATAAAATGGCATCACCAGAAAGTTTGGCTGAGATGATCAACAGGGGGTCACTGTTCCTCATAGTAGGTTCAGGGGTGGGACTAATTAATCACCACGAAGGTAATAGTATATATAGCACTTCTTTGACAACAAGTTACAAAGTAATTATTGCAATCATCTGTGGGGGGATGTAGGGAGCATAAAAGCCCCACATAGGCCTACAGTGAGCAGATTAGTGCAGAATGATTCCCAAGATAACTGGTTTTAGCTGAAAGACTTGCGAAAAGACTTGTTTGTAATGACTTCAGCATTATGAATGTGCTCTTCACTCTCCCTGTTGAAATCAATCATTTTAATGCAAAGATACTCTCTTAACTGCTAAGTTGAGTTGTTCCTAGTATTACACCAAATAGATTCTTAACTGTCAGAATATTCTGATCAATTCCGTGTACTCACAGGTGTAGAGGGATTCACCACTCAAGAAGATCAAGAAGAACTAGGACGGATTGAGAAACAGCTGAAACGGCGGTTTGCCATCGGCACACAAGTCTCGGAACACTGCATAGTACAAGACTTTCTGAGACAGGTCAGTGTTTAAAATGAAACATTAAATATTTCCAATATCAAGTTGCCACGGGAAACCATCAAGTTGCCACGGGAAACCATTAAGATGCTGAAAATTAACAGATTTGTAAATCAGTGCACTTCTGAAATTTTGATACCCATTGGAGATATAACTTTTTGAAAAGCTAAGTACTAGGAGTAACATTTGTCACAGCCACGATTTAACTTAATCGTATAGTTTTTTCCAGTTATTAAGTTTTCCAAGAATGATCAATTGCAGTCTATTGTCGAATTATTTCCCTGAAGCTGTTTGTATTGTTAATATGAATCTCTTCTGACTAATTTGTTCTGTTTTTGCTCGTTTTCTACAGAAATACCCTGAAAGAAGCATCTTTAAGGTGATTCACCTGATGATGAGAAGAGGAGAGATTCAGTACAGAATGCAGAGGAAGATGCTGTATCGAATGAAGTAAACTTAATTAACAAGAATCTCTTTTACCAAACTCTTAAAGCGAGGTGAGACAGACATTAAGTCGTCTCAACACACCCAATAGATTGTACATGTCACGAATTAGGAGCACTCCTGGTTTGACCATTATTGTAGATATTAATTATAATTACACTTCTATGTTGAGTTAGTAAAATTTAACTGTGTCTTCCTCGTTGGTGAGCCTTAATAAAGATATCATAGAAGGATGATAAAATCTTGCTTGCCATGATAATTGGCTAGCTTGTTGTCATAGACTTGCAATACAATGAAACAACTTTGACAATTTTGGCAATATCTGCCTACTTGGTACACATTGACTGCTGTAGGCATCCCTTTAGATAAAGGCATTGAAGACTCGCCCCAAACCGCGTGCCGCGCTCTGTAAAAGTTAACTTTCCATTGCTTGCAATTAAGTCAAGTTTTCTTGTCGCTACAAAGTGCAGACAGTAATGAAAGGTGATACCTTAATTGTTAGCTTTTATCTAGACCTGACATGTCCATCGCTGCTATTTACACTGTGTTGTGGGTATTGACCGTAGCTGTATGTATTGACTGTACACTAGTGTCTAATTACCAAAGGTAGCAAGCTGTGTGTGTATTTTCTGGGATCGATGGTGGTGTCTAACACTTCTGTTACACCTCTTTCGAAACTAGGTCAGATTACCGGCTTCAGACGTTTCTTTTTGCGCGAGTCTTCCACACCCTTTAATGTCATTATAGTCGAGTGACTTTATCTTCATTGCTGCTTTAAATACTGTTACCTATAAGCCACACTACTGCCATTATTGGCTTAAAAAATTCAAAGATGATTCCTAAATTTTAGGAATTAACATTTACTTTGACATTATTTTCATATCTCTGTACCAATATCTTTGTCAGTTACTAGTGTTAAGGACAGATTTGTAGTTTGTCCATGACTCATGTCAGATTCAAAGGTGACATATTGGTTGTTTCAAGAGGTATTTTGTATCATAGTAATAGTAATATTAATATTTTTCCCTCTTTTTTTTGGCATTGTGAAAAACTGTAAATAACTAGTAATTGTTTGTTACTCTATTGTATGGGTTTATGTCATATAAGTCAACATACTGGGGGTACAAATCCATGAGTACAAAGTCCAGAGTACAGGTATGGAAAAATGTACTCAAAATACAGACTTAAGTACAATTACTGACTTGAGTGCTACAAGTTTGTTAAAGTTGACTTAAGGAAAAATGCAACAAAATAAACTATCAACTAAAGCAAGTAAATGAAGTTAGTCATGGTTTACTGGTTGGTTAAGCAAAATTAAGTTTTAAGAAATTGTGATAAACTATGAACGAACTGCTATACTGTATGGTACATTTCCAAGCAATTTTGTGAAATAGATTACTTTCTTGCATAAATTTAATGAGATTTTTCTTTGGTGTCTTGTGTTATCAAGGAGGTTTGACATGGATGGAGTCACAATTGGCATTGTTTTCTGATGTCCTCATCCTGGTTTCAGTTTTGAACTAGCAAGCTTAGCTAACATGATCGAAATGTCAGGCTCACTTACGTTTACACATTCTCTTACACAGGCTCTTTAGTGGATAAGTAGTTTGCTAACAATTTTTGTTATATTTTGAGGATTAAAATCACTCATGCGTGTAACACTTGCAGTACTCCAAAAATTTGGTTTCCTGTTTATTCATTGTTAGTTAAGTTAAGTTTAGAGACCCAAGGATCAGGAAGCTTTAAAGTAGCTTATTTGAGACCCTATCTGTGTTAGATCATGGATGAACACGGCTTATTTCAAGCCTCCTCTTTTTGATAACTGTTCAGAGGATAAAGAGGCAGGGGTGTGAATAAGCTCCCATTCCTGCTCCCGGGACAGACATTTAACGTACCCATCTTACAGATGAGAGTATGCCCAAGCATCTGACCACTCTCTCACAGGCGCGTAGCGAGGAATTTGCCAAGGGAGGGGCGAAGCCTGTAGGCAAACTATTTAAGTGTAGCGCCACCATGGGTTGGCGCAATTCGTACAAGAAAATTTTTGGCCGAAAATGCCTCCCAGATCGCTGGAAATGGCACTTCCCAGGCCTTGTAAGTTGCATCTAACCTTTTTGGTTCCTTGCTTTAGTTCCTTGCTTTAGCAAAAGGAACCTCTCAATAAGGGAAAGTTGGATTGAGGCCAAACTTGGACTAGAGATCCGCCATATGGAGAAGGTGTGCCCTATTGTTTTTGGTGCCCACAATGGTCACCAAAGGTCAGTTATGGTCCAAAAAACAAAAATATTAAAACTGCTATAACTCCCAGTTCCAATGTGCGACAAGGTTGATATTTTGGGACAAGTTGTGAACTGGTTAGGGGAACATTTTGAAACTTAACATTCATGTGATCCAAGGTCACCAAAGGTCAATTAATGATAAAAAACTAGTATTTTTGCGATAACTTGAGAACGCATTGTCTGTTAGGGTTGGGAGTTGCTTCAATGTAACCCAATTGTCGACCCGCATCTGGGTGACCCTTTACCTCAATTTGACCTCTGGTGACCTTTAAGTGTTTGAATTTTTACAGTTTTGATGCTCTAGTTATAGGTTTCACAGATCAAAAATGTCAATTGGTTGACCCCTGGGTGACCTTTGCGTGAAGTTATGTATACAAGTTCAAAGTTAATATTTAGACATATAATGCAATTAACTCCCAATGCCAAGGTGTGACATGGTTGATATTTTGGGACAAGTTGTGAATGGGGTGGTGGAACATTTTCAAACTTAACGGTCAAGT
>JAIPMN010004332.1:24382-35719 GCA_020650975.1 Apostichopus californicus | reverse complement strand
CAATATTTTACATATTTGCATCATTATAGAACTCTACATAGATCCCCACGGTGGCTACTGTCGGCTGGTAGAAATAAAGAGGCTGCAAAGATTGTGAGAAAAATCTCCATGGACAACAGAAATGATTTCCCCAAAAAACTATTCAGTCACACTGAAATGGTGAGTGTACTACATAAATTGTAATTAAATTATGTCATTCAATTATACGGCTCTCGTAAACCTGTGCAATATACGTGAAACTCAATTTAACAAAAATATAAGCAAAATCCAAATAAATGTTCAACAAACTACCAAAAAATGCAACAACAAAAAAAAGGTACATGTAGATATGTATCTATGAAAGTGTGCCTCTCGTTTCGATGAAAGCAGGACCCTCTTCAGTGTCAGACTAAAACGAGAAAACACAGGTTCATTAGACAGATGAGAAGGGGGGGGGGGGAGGTCCTGCGACAGGCAAATAGGAACATTGAACAATGAATGGAGTGGAATGAGAGTTAACAATTGGAACCTGACTAAGAGACTGTTGGAGAAGAAAGGGTTTCCAGGAGATTAAGAGTGAAGAGAATTGGCCTTAGTCGGGTAGTCAATAAATCGGAACCGGGTACCCGTTGTCATTACCCGGTCGGGTAACGGGTACCCGAAACTCCGGACCGAATATTAAAAAAAAATCGCGGATCTAGCCAAACACAATGTACATAAATGGCAGATCACTATGCCACCTTACATTTCACATCATCCGAAATATAAGTTTTCAATCGATACTCCTGTTGTTATGAACAACTGAATTTCAACAAAAAAACGCTTAACAATTTTCAATTAGCTGTAAATCGGTTATTGTTTGGAGGTATATGTTATGTTTTGAAGAGGGAATGTAGTATTTTACGTACAATATTGCTGTTGCAATAGAATGAAGGTTTCAATTTGGAGTAGTTTTTTCACCGGTATATTTTTTTCGTTTTCGCTGGTGAGTGATATGATCCACACACGAAATAGAATTATTAAGAATGGCTGAAACTTGAAATAGTAAGTAATTAAACCAACCGTCTACACTACAATTAGAGAGTTATTTCGTAAAATTAATCGTCCTTTCTCGCGTGTCTTGATTAATCAAAACATGCAGACCCTACGGAATTATTGAAATCATGAAAGCACTCGCGTAGCAGTTACGCGATTTCCCCCAGAAAACGTGCACCCGTTTTGCGCGTTTTCGATTCGGGTACCCGAATGTTCGGTCGGGTACCCGGGTACATGGTTCAGGCCTAGAAGAGGACTTTATCAAAGGAAAATGTCAGCAACGAAGGGCTGAGGGGTTCTTTCCTTTTTCCAAGCTACTCCTTGGTTTTAACCGGATGGCTCATTAAGCATTCAGTGTCTCTGTACTATTTTTTTCTGCGGGTGGCAAAGAGATACTATACCTGCTATTGTGATTGTGTAGTACGTCATAACAGATTGTCATCTATTGGATATATAATCGAAACCATTTAGAAAATTGTAATACTCAAGAAAATAATGTCTTTTAGATCAAAAAGGATTTCGAAGCTAATGAGAAGGAAGAGATGACGCTGATAAATCTTCTTC
This sequence comes from Apostichopus californicus, assembly GCA_020650975.1. Taxonomy (NCBI): domain Eukaryota; kingdom Metazoa; phylum Echinodermata; class Holothuroidea; order Aspidochirotida; family Stichopodidae; genus Apostichopus; species Apostichopus californicus. Next base: position 34,141 of record JAIPMN010004332.1, on the reverse strand, counting down.
GGAGCCCAACACTCGTTTGTCGAACAGCAATTCTGTTACATAATTGGTAAGCGCATTTAGCTCGGCGGCTGTATGGCAATATGGGTTAACGAGAAACCTCCATTATTACAGTGTCTTGGAAGGCACTAGGTTGATGACGTAGTAGTTATAGTGTTTGTTCGTGCCTTTTTTGCTTGCAGCCGGCACAGTTTTTCAAAAAAAATTCATGTTACATTTAAGCCACTGATTTATATATTTATTCACTATAGAAATTATCTCCAAAAAAAATTGATCATACCTCTCAAAAACATAACATTATTTCGTAATGAATTGCAATAAATTCCAAGCTTCATTTCTTGAAAACCATAAGCATGTACCGTAATTAATTCTCAAGTAAAACACATTGCAAGTGTACAATACAGCTATCACCAGTACATCTGGCAGCCAGATGGTTTAATTTGGTAATAGTCTATCATATGACTATTATCATAAATTGTTAACTCAGGTCACGGTTCAATATCATACACTTCCGTACCTTCATATAATAGAACACACGATGTTCACCCTGCTGATAATGTAGCCTACTTAAAGCATTTCATGAATTTAGATCGTACCCAACTGCTGGACTATGTGTCCACGCATGTTTTGAATATACGGAGGCCTAACCATTCAAACTTTAGTCATATCTTAATGTACACTTGTCATGCCCCCCCCCCCACCCACCCACCCACTATACTGTTAGGAATATAGTTGAATGATAAACTCATGAATAATCATATTCTTTAACACATATATGAATGACTTAATAAGTCGTCTCTTTTTTTCTCGTTTACAGGTTTCTCTACAACCTCACGTACACGAGTTTCTTTTTGTACAGTGGTTATGATAATAATGTATACTTGTCCTTTGCACTTGCCGCACTAGCAGAACTACCTGCAAGTTTAATTACCATGCTCCTCGTTGAGAGGGTAGGCAGGCGGAAATTCCTCATGACGTTAACATTCATCGCCGGCATTTCGTGCCTGATGATAGCCTTCCTTAGTAAGTGCACCCGACGTTTCGCATTTCTATTTTTTAATTATTCTTTTGTAATAACTGTTACTTTGGTAAGTTGAAAACAAACCTGAAATGAGAACGGAAATATTTTGGACAAAAACGGCATTCGAGCCAGTCGCTGCGCTCCAAACTATACAATCCAGCCAATAAGATGATGGAGAAACCTATATATCCATTACCTTGCAACCTATATATCCATTACCTTGCTTCGTGGTGCAATATTATTTAAAAAAAATCGGCATAAAAGAGCCTCGAATTTGTCTTGAATGATGCAGTCGTAGATCATCATTCGGCAATTGGACAAACACCAGTACACGATATGTATAGCATGGTCATATGATTGTATTTTTTGTCATTTTGTATATCAAACAAAGACGTTTTACAACGCAATCTGGAAACAAATGAGCATTTAAATTATTCAAGAATGTTCTTTCTCGCTTCTCTCTACTAATTATCCATAACTGTTTTCTTATTGAATGTAAGACGTTTTCAAGATGTTTCTTTGTTTTCTTTTAATTTGCAGAGTCACCTTATAACTTCATTTTTATTGTCATCGGGAAATTTGCAATATGTTCCGCTTACAACACCAACATCATTTACACGTCTGAAGTATACCCAACACCATTACGGTAAGCTACAATCAGCGATGCTGCAGCGTCTCATTGCTGTCAAACTTATTATGCACGTAAGCTGAAGGGGTTTAACGCTTTAACTCACTTGGAAGCTTTTGGTTGCAGTTTTGTGTTTGTATACAACAACAAAAAAACGCCTTTGCATGATAGCATTGTTAATCCCTTCCTGATGGTGCACAGTAACGTCGCTGTCCAGTTGCTCTAACATCTTCTTTGTAACTTTTTCTCTACCTTTTTTAGCGCTCCAATGTTAAAAAGCCTTCCCATGCAGTTTCACCCAACTGGTCGGTCAGTATTGTCAACATCTTCAATGGGTTCAGCTTCACGACGTGGCTTCTTATCACCGCCTGCATGACCCGAGGGTGTCAATATCATCGTTTTGTCTTTGATGTCCGATCACCTTTGCATTAGTACTCAAGGAATCTTTTCTACCACAGAGGGAAACTTTTGTCGACAACGACAACATGCGGCAATCATAGAGGAAGCATGGCGGAAGCATCACTGAATACGCAACACCCCCAGAACGGAACTTGTCATGAGGACATCCATCCACCAGGGCTCTGTCGGAATCCTCTAAAAGACCACGCGTCCAAAAGGCGGCATCCAATATCTGGCAGAGATGTATATAAAATACACACATACATATATAGATGAAAACATAGCGAATGATATTATTTGCATGTTTGATTATTAATACATGAAATTGTTCCTACAGCTCGTTGGTCTTCTCAACAATAGTTTGACAAAGTTCGACTTCAGTTATGGAAGCAATAAAACGCGAAGGTATAGCTTTTGCGAGACCATAACAATCCTTATGCGGATTATAAATTCAAGTGAAGTTCTAATTCGCTCAAGCTATCTATTTCTCGCCACTTCTGATTGAACTGTCGGTTCTGTAATGAATGACATGTCTTGTTATTGACATCGACTCCAAAATCCTTTACTGAAATTTATAAGTGCATGGTGAGTTTATCATCGAAGGTTAAACTAAAACATGTTTTCACTTCAATTGTTAGAGTAACTATTACTTTATCGTGTTTTTTATCTTCTTCATAATCATTGTTTAGGAAATCTTTCAAGCTAATTCACTGATCATCTAAGGTAATTGAGATTCAATAAGGAAACTTTTACACAAACATTTTTGTACTTTTATTTTCAGAGGCACTACTGGTGGGATTTGTAACTGCTTCGGAAGATTCAGCGGGACAATCTGCCCGATGTTCTTACTATTAGCAGATTATTGGAAACCATTACCGATGGTAATTCTGGGAGTGTGGACCTCTCTTAGCAGCTTTTCTGTCCTTTTTCTTCCGGAAACGCAAGGAAAGTCCCTGCCGGCCACAATTCATGAAGCTGAAATGCTAGGAAGGTATGTACCACCCCGTACATTCAGATCTACCCGTCTTATGGTCACTGTGCACTTCACCTAAATTCATCTGTTTTGATATAAAATTTTATTGTAAAAAATGAAAAATGTAAGAGGAATATAAGAGCCATCCATTTTTCGAAGATTTGTATTAAATTGATCCTCTTCATGATATTTGGATAGTAGAAATAGCACCACTATTACTGGATTCTTGAAAACTTCTGAAAGCTTTTTTTGATACGTTTATATGCTAAGTTTCTCCACCAACATTAATGACTGGTAATACCATGTAAATATATAGGATGACAGGATCACATGCTGTGGACAAAAACTCAGAACTGCCACAAATATTGCCACTCCATTATGGAAGAGCTCACTGAGCCCAAAGTTGAGCCGTTCCTGAGTTGAAGATCAGTATATGGACGTATGGTAAGGAGCAGATGGACAAGAGGCAGAAGTGGAACTTGGCGCAAAAGTTGCCAATGATGACAATTTACAACTTATGTGCCCCCTTTCCATTCGAGTCCCTCAAGTGGCTGCCCCATGAGAAACCAGATGACAAATATATTGAGATGGTTGAATCATGACAAATATATTGTGATGGTTGAATCATACCAATATTGAGGTTGGTGGTATCATGAATGTGATGTGCTAAACTTTTTGTTCATCGGCTTACATATCGTGGTAAAGGGAAAAAAATGTTTATTCCCCGCAAATTTGAGCGCATCGTCTATCATGTCTTGCTGTAAATATGAATGTTTTTGTTATCAATACCAACTTGTTTCCTTACAGGGAAAGGTCTGTTATACCTACTGAAGTGGAAGAACCTATCCCAGCCTACGTGTGAACAAAATGGAAACCAGATTGAAACCACTGAGAAACTTTCACACTAAATGCAGGCTGTCTGATGTTAAACATATCTGTTAGCAGACTGTATGTGCATTAGTTACAACATCTCATGGCTAACAAGAACACTCTTGAGACTATATGTACAGGGCACCCATTCAATCGATGTCGCCAAGGTGGTGTAGCATGTCGCCAGATGGTATATCATGAAGACAGAAATCTAAGCTAAAATCCCGATTAAGGGTTCACCTCGACATAATGTTTTATCTTTCTCTATTGAGCAGCTGTAGTGACAATACCAGTACCGGATTTTTCTCTATAAGGTTTCCTCGACAACATAAATTTGGTTCAAGTGCTGAGATAAAATAAGTATTCTTCCTATTTTAGATCTATCTCTCTCTCACTGTCTCTTCCGCTCTGAACTGTGTCATAGTGTATAGGCGAAATATTATTTGTGTATATTTTGGCATTGATGTTACGCGTTCTTAGGCAATGATCAAAAGAACTCCTCTGAACTTGGCAGAAGGAAGATTTGGTATTGAATATGAACATTGGTATAATGGTTTACATTAAACCCATGAATTCTGAGTTGGAGGAGCACCAACAATTTACAGGAGGTGCACCAACAAGTTTAATGAATTGCACCATACTGGTGTCCTGTAACTTTCCAATGGTGTTTCTCTATTATATCATGTACAAATTACCGAACTGTGTCATAGTGTAGGCTAAGTCTTACTTGTGTATATTTTGGCATTGGTGTTACACGTTCTTTGGCAATGATCGAAACAGCTCCTCTGAATTTGGCAGAGGAAGATTGATAGTGAATATGAACATTGGTATAATGGTTTACATTAAACCCATGAATTCTGAGTTGGGGGAGCACCAACAATTTATAATTAAGGAGGAGCACCAACAAGTTAAAAGAATTTGCACCATACTGGTGTTCTGTAACTTTCCAATGGTGTTTCTCTATTATATCATGAACACATTACCAAACTGTGTCATAGTGTGTAGGCTAAGTATTATTTGTGTATATTTTGGCATTGGTGTTACGCGTTCTTAGGCAATGATCAAAACAACTCCTCTGAACTTGGCAGAATGAAGATTGGTACTGAATATGAACATTGGTATAATGGTTTACATTAAACCCATGAATTATGAGTTGGAGGAGCACCAGCAAGTTGAAAGAATTGCACCATACTGGTGTCTTGTAACTTTCCAATGGTGTTTCTGTATTATATCATTATCATGTACAAATTACCGGCAGAGCTTCTATTTTAACACTACTTATAACACAAAGAAAAATATTTGCTAGCTTCAGTAGTTAATATATGCTAATTAATTTGCTGATAGCCTTGTTCATTCAAAATGGTTTTTTTTATTGAAGTGGGTATAGAGAGACAGGGTTAGATGCTATTATGATTGGCCTCCTGGTATCAATATCAACAGGAGGCCTGATATTTTTCAAGTTTCTACAATCAGCCTAAGTCTGCCTCATCTGCATATAAGATGCCAATAACATGCAATAAAATTGTTTGGCATGTTTTAAGTGTACAACAGTAATACATTTTATTCGTGAACGTGGTGAAGAAATATATAGCTATACATAGGACTGTGTTACACAGAAGTTTGCTTTGGTTTTTTATGAGTGACTGTGTGCAGATGTGGAGTGTGCTTACGTAATTTCGGTAATGATAAAAACAAATCAGTTTGAAATAAAAGATTATCACTCAAAAGTTAAGACAGCTGGTCTGCTTCTCATATGATGTATAACAATTTGTGCTTGCATTGTCTTCTTACTTGATAGTTCATATCAAGCAAATCACAAACGGAGGCTCTCTGTTAAGAGGGGAGAGGGGGGAGGGGGGGGGGTAAAGATAGGATTCTTTCAATATGTGCCTAAATAATTTGTCATCTGTATAATAAAATAAGAATGTTTCCGAGGTCTTTTACTGATCCTGCTGCCTCCTAACGTAACGTCATATTATTTCATGGATTATGTTAGAAAAAGTAGTATTCTTTCGTCTTGCCAATGCCAGTCGGAATTAGTTCAAGTTAAACAGAAGTAAACTGTCACTGAAATCAGAAATATAGGAGATATTACAATTGCTTTAAACAAAATGAAACTATCATGAATTCTAAAAACTACCTGAACCATTGTTGTAAGATATCCAAATTTAACAACAAATGCTGCAAGTATTTTTTTTCTATATAAATATATATATATTTTCATATTTGATTCGATTGATGACGATATCATGACGAATTTGTTTTATTCGAATGTAGAAGTAATTATCGGATGACAAAATATGTCGTTAAGTATTAATTCTTGCAGTATGTGTGGTATGAGTGTTGCTAGAAGTATATGTTCAAATAACGTTCATGACGGCTTCACTGTGGTTTTAAGGTATATATAAGGCCTTACTATTTCGCCAAAGAACTTGCTGTTTAGTGCTTTCGATTTAATCGAGTTTAAAATTGAAAGACTATATTTCCAAATTCCTACAGAATCGTTCTCTATTGTTTTGCCATGCTCCTATCATATGTGACGAAGTCAGGGGCGGTCCAGGATTTCAAAAACAATAAAGGAGGGTGGGTGGGGTGTATAGCCGTCGTTGAATTCGACAACTATGACAGTCTATGTAGACTGGGTGTCCTCTCAAAGAAAAATAAATAAATAAAACTTTAGATTGGTGCATTCTGGGGCATACTTTTGCGAGAGGAGACACCACTTCGGGAAACGATGCTTACCCTAAGTTTAGAGTACCTATCCGGGCCGGGTACAGGCAAGGGTGTGCTTTTAATTTGTTTTGTGTGGCGTGTGCATGCCCCACATCCAACTGGCTCCATCTCCGGCCTGTTCTCTGGACAGTGCAGACTGTTTTCACGGGTTGTATTAACTAAGGCTTGCACGTATAAATAAAAATAGTTATAATCAATTTGTATAGGATTGAAACATGAATACAAATATTATGTATATAAAGTTTCTGTTATAAAGAACTATGCTTCTTTTGTTATGTTTTTTCAGTTCTGTCGTATTCTTCTTATTGGATTTAGTGGTTTTACGTCGGGATATTGGGACCGCTTTGGCTATAGTAATACCCAATAATTACCTAATCTGTTCGATTTGGGTACTTTTAGCTTAAACTACGTGTATGGTGGTACCAAATCCTTCCACCCGGCCACTCATGGTATTGATTCACGCCAACAAAATTATGACATCGTACTGGGGTGTTTTTTAAGGCTTAAACAGTCCATCTCACTTTATTTCCAATATCCACCACGCATGTAATAATACCGCCTCTGGTATCTTTATCGACCTTGTGCATACGTGATTCAGTGCATGTATTCGTTAGTTTACACAAAACTGCCGCATTTGTTGATTTAGTCTGATGCATGGTGAGATATTTCTCTTAAGAAAAGCTTCTTTTTCGCCGTCATTGTTCTAAATCTGATAACAAATCGACGAGTAAATTGAGGGTTACGGTGAATCGCGAGTGACTTTGAAGATAACATGGAACTGGCATCTTTCAAAGGATGAGACTGTTGTTATGCAAGTGTTTGGTTAACCTGCAATTGATAACGTCTACATAGGCCATGCACTTCTTTAGACACATGTTGCAGCACGTTCTTATCTATTTCTATCGATCGAACGATGAGAGCAAATAGGAAATAAACCGTTAACAAATAATGGTGAATTTAGCTGTCACAAAGTGCAAAACATATAGCATGGAAGATCACTGCAGGATGTAGCCAGATTTCTTTATATTTAGAGGAAGGGGGGGGGGGGTTCTTCCTTTTAAGGAAGGAAAGTGCTTTTCAGGATAGAGTGATAAGAACCTTTTCTCTGAAAATGTATTCATGGATGGGTGGAAACAATATTTGGAAGAGTCCCCCCCCCCTCTGTTGGCTATGTCACTAGATCGCTGTTGTATTGGTAGTAACTCTGCGTAAGAGCGGGGTGGGGGAGGGGGGCTGACATGCACGGGATAGGAGGGGAGTTTGTGAGGATGTGTCATTACAGAAATGATTTTTTATATTTATGTTACATAAAGGGTTTAATGCAGCTGACTGTTTTTTAATCGAAACTTTTCGCGTCCCCGCCCCCCCCCCTCAGCTTCCCAACCAGACCAACTTATTGTGTCATTTGTATAATGTATATTTCCTTTTTTTTTGCAATAGTGATATAATAAAATGTTTTGACACAATATAAGCGACGCATATATTGTAACTTATAGGCCATACTAAAGTTCATAGCACTTTCCCATCAAATGATAATCTAGGCTATAAGCATATACCGGTAATTAACATACAACTGCTCTCAGTAGAGATACGAAGCTATTAATAAATCGTCCCAAAAATTGTAGAGGTCAGTGCATGCATGGAGGTGTTTTTACCTCCATGGTTCATGGAAAATGAAAGCCACACTTTCCTCATTGTACGTTGGTGTTGTCTTTTGTCCAGTACCGATGGACCGTGACGATATAATTCCCGCGTGACTGGATCACGTCAAAAAGCACTTTCCTGTGGTTCACTACGAAGATCCGTTACAGCATCTAATTCGTGTAATGTCTTGTAACGTGCAATACTAAAGTTCTGCAAAAAATCTTGGATATTAAAATCTGGAACTGTCCTTTTCAAGCCTAAGTTGCAATGGTGATGACGACATTTCTAAATATAGGCCCTAACCACTTTATTTCGTTGTTTGATCAATTCTGAATCCCTCGGTCAAAAGTGATTAAACCTGCATTTTGTGATGAATCGTAATGTTATATCCCGTTGGTCATGCCGCGCATGTAATATTAACACATAATTGAGAGCCCATTATTCGAACTAAGGGATCCACGTCGCGTTTACAATGCGGGGCGTCGGTAAGACAATACCGGCCCCGGGCAGAATTATGTCACTGCCCCCTTTTTGAAAACTTTATTTTTATTATGAAATTGATAATGCTTTATTCTTTAGCCCACATTTCCCAGGGTACGGAAGCTTAAAATTGCCATCAACAATAGGTCAACATTTTTCAGTAAAGTGTTTAGATAACAAGATAATATCTTATCAAAAATCAGTAAATTGTTGGACTGCTCAGTTAACTGAACAATCCAACATCAGATCTCGTCAATTCAACAGTTTTCTGAAAAATGTTCAATTGTTCATTTCATTTCAACTGAGCAATTGAACAATTTTCTGCAAAATGTTGAATTGACCACTTACAATATGTCGTCAATTCAAAAAATGTCTGCAAAATATTAAATTGTACCCCTCATTCCAAGTGAGCTATTCAACATTTTTCTGCAAAATGTTCAATTGTTCACTTCATTCCATCTGAGCAATTGAACAACTTTCTGCAAAATGTTTAACTGACAATTTATCGTATGTCGTCAATTCAACATTTTTCTGTAAAATTTAAAATTGTTCACTTCATTCCAACTGAGCAATTGAACACTTTTCTGCAAAATGGTTCATTGACAACTTATCAGATCTCGTTAATTCAACATTTTTCTACAAAATATTCAATAGTTCACTTCATTCCTGTACACTATAGATGATCGATTCAGTACAAATTTCCACAAAGAAGGTCCCTACAACCTCCTCGCATATAAATATGTCAAATATGTATATGACTGTACTACAAAATATATTGTCACATTAACAAATATCGTACATCAAACAAATTTCAGAATTAGGACGTTTTGATCACAGGCTTCGTCTTATTTTGAGGCTGATGGCGCTAGTTTAAAATTCTACGCTGCTTTGTAAAAAATACTACTTAAAAGCTGAACAGCTTCTGTACGGTCAACATAAGGGAATGACGCTTTACCTGGCCACGTTATCAGTGGACGGTGGCTGTATACACATGCCGGTCGAAAGAGTGTATCG
>JAIPMN010004332.1:0-15293 GCA_020650975.1 Apostichopus californicus | reverse complement strand
GGACGTCGATGGAGTCCTCACTTTGTCAGAAGGGAATCTGATGCATTTCGCCCCCCACTCCCCTTCCCCCGCTAGGTGCACCCAACAATATCACGGTGTTTAAAGGCATGATAGGGTCTCTAATGACACACACCCCTCCGTCTGTTGGTTATTCAAATGCTTTGTTAATAACATGCATCCAGGCAAACTTGTCTAAGCATTTTTCAATAAGCATTTAACTGGGTTTTGAAAGTCAGCCAGTTGGCGGTAGATAACATGCCCGCAGGGACTTATTTTTTTCCACCTTCGTTTAAACCCAACGCTAAGGCTGACACCCAGTTAGATTCCTTGTCAGGTAAAATTTCCCCTCACCCCTACCCCTACCCCTACCCCCAAACTATCCATAAGTCAACCTTCTCTTAAATAGGAGCAACAGACACCGATTGCGAAACATTACTGCAGGTTGGATCAAAACTCGATCGATTTAATTTGATTTGATCGATTGAAGTTAATAATCCATATAATAATATAAAATCATCTATGAAGGCTAATGAATATTATAATCTTAAAAGGGCTCACCCCATCCAAGGAAAAACATCTTCAACATAAAACGGCGCCTCTTCGAATCGAAGACTTTTACAAGTGCCAGATACATGGTAAAAGCTTCTACCGCCATCCATGTCATAACGCAAAGAAGTGTGTAGTGCATCGCTACAGCCGCACCAAAACAGAGGTACTTATGAGAACTTCCAAGCTCGCTGACCACGACGTCAAAGAGGAATGCCATATTCATAAATAGAAGTGCTGTCATCAGATTTAGAAGGACTTTAACTCGCTTGTCTTTCCTTAACCTCCTGTAAAATGAAATGACATAGACAGGTTGAGGTGTTATATATGGGACCATTATAACTTAAACAGGGTGGAGGGGGTGGGGGTGCTAAGGTATTACTTCGTCAAGGGAAGAGGTCTTAGGGGTGGCCCCTCACCTTTGTGGAATGTTGGTACAATAGAGGCTGCTTATATGCAAACTTGTGATATAGTTTTCCCATTCTTGAAATAGGTTTGAAGAATTTTCTACTGTTTATTATGCACTGCACATTACATGTTGTGCATTTATGTGTACATCAGCCTGATTTTCCTTAGTTTCTTTTTGGTGGGGAGGGGGGGGGGGTGTGTAATACTCGCTCTGCCTATAGAGAGGGGGCCTTAATTCTATCGTCACCCAGAGGTATACATGGTTGCACCCCTGAGAGTAAGAAATGAGGGTATTAGTTAGATTCTTAAATTATTTCATATGTTGAAATCTCTAGCTGTTATAACTTCTGGAAGTATTGTAATTATATTCAAAGAGTGATATATCTTCAAAAGAATGAACTATGCAGTGTAAACCTTAACACAAATTCAATTTGAAAAACGAATATGCCGGTGACATTAGCATGTAATTAGAATTCTACAATATAAAAATTTCTATCCGCTAGTTGAATAGATCATCTCATTATCGTGTTCAATTATAGCGTTGTTTGAACTTACTTACTGTTAGTATATCCAAATGAAACGTTTTGTTATTACAGAAAATCCAAGAAAATTGGTCGCTTATTTGCAATTAAAAGAAAAATCATCTAGTTGTTTTTTAACAAGAGGTTTGCAGAAAGTAAATGTTCCATGTTACTTACCCTGCGCATGCGTAAGAGGCAAGAGCTAGTACCAGACTAATGAAAGAGAGACCTGCTCCTGCTATTGATATGTACGTGATAATTAGCCTGTGATCTCCTGGTATTTCGTTGGCGTTGCCGTAGATATCCTGTAAGGAACAATAACACGCTCTTCTGTGACTCAATCTTCTTGATTTAGGATGTCAAAGGTTAAAATATACATACACAAATATCTTGAGAAACAAGCCTTCTTATTAATTAAAACCTCATTTCCACCCAAGCAAATAATATCATGCATCGCATCGTTATGAAAGTCTTCAAAATATCTTGAACGATATACATGTTCGTTTTGTGGCTTTTTCTCTATCCCTTTCCCTCCGCAAAACTTCTTCGCCTATACATACCACCACCTTGCTGGCACCCCCCCCCCCACCCCACCCCTCCGCATTACTCCAACCCTCTATATATTTGAGACTTAATGTGAACGCTAATTCCTACAGAACACGGTGCTGTGTAGTTTATAGACTTTTCCTTCCATCTGTATTCCTTCTTTAGTCCATAGTTCATGGAACGCGAAAAGGGCAAACTTATTTCGTTGCTAAGTTTAACGTAAGTTTAGACAACGACGTAAGTTTAAACAACGGAATTTTAGACATCAACGTGAATTTGAGCAACATCATGGTAAACCAGCAGCAACAACTGTACTTTAGACAACAACAAAGTTAGTTTAGACAACGAAATAAGTTTTCCCTTTTCGCGTTCCATAGTAGTTAGGGTTACCATATCTCTTTGAAAAGTGGGAAACTCAGTGAATCCCTTCCCTCCCTCCCTCTACTTTTGAAGAACATTTTATGAAGAGTGCTACATAGCAATTCCCCGCGAAGGTCTTGCGGCTAATATGCAGAGATCAATCCTATTGGTGTGATTATATATCAACATTACTACATTGGTACTTCTTTAGTTCGCCTATCGTAACAACTTTTGAAATGTTTGAACGTCATAAAGACTTTTAGAAAATCGATACAATTCAGTTTGCTGGTACTGGGCATTAAAGTTTCGTTGCCAAAATGGGACAATCACGATTAATATATAGTTACGTATGGTAACTCGGGTATAGTTTTACCTTACGCATGCGCACTAAAGTATTATTGAAACGTCGTCATATTCAGTTCTCGTCAATTCGCGTTCTTTATCTTTTTGGCGATGCGATACAATATTGATGCCAATAGACCAAACTGGTGATGAAGGATTGGTTTATACGACGTGTGTCTTCGATTATTTAACAAAACAAATTATTTTTGTTTCATAACTTTTACATATGCAATTACTGTTTAAACCTGTAATAACGTTCAGTTTTATGTAGGTTTGTTTTGCCCAATATCTTGGGAAGAGTCTGCTACAGTGTATTATACATGTGTGTTCTTACTAGTAGGACTGCGAAATTGGTCAAGTGGTCACATTCGCAGGTGGTAGTGCTGTTAGATGTCGCGGAAACGGTACATCCATCTGTAGACCAATCCCCTCTACCATTGGCAGCACCGAAATCCCAAAAGACACATTGACTGTTATTTGTAAACTGCAAAGAAGACAAAATTGACTTGATCGAAAAAAAATCTACACAAAAATCAAAAATGTTTTGCATAAATAATATTGGAATTTTCATATGTACAATGCTATGGCTACGTTCGGTGGCACAATATTACATTGCAAATAGGGATGTAATATTAGTCTATAATAATAATGGAAAATGTGACAAATTTGTCGGCATATCTTAACGTACGCAACAGTCATCTCTTTACAACAATCAAACAAAAATTGAAACAGCTAAAGACAAGCAAGTCGTTTGATATCGTTTACAGCAGGGTTTCCCTAACTTTATCCCCCCCCCCCCCACGAACCCCCTGTAGATATCAGACTTGTCGACGAACCTTTTCGAGACACGATCTGAGTCACTATTATACTATAATACGCACAACAGTGCTTCGTAAAAGATCAAGTGTCTGTTTCTGTTTCATAATTCAGTTATTTATCACATGCACGGTACGGGTACTACTTTGGTAACATATCCGTATGGAACGCGAAAAGATTTTGTCGATATGTACGACTTTTGTACATTACTAAATAATATGATATATTAGATTTTAGTTCAACAAAAAGTACTCTAGTTTTGACTTTCAGAAACGTCTCACGAACCCCCTGGGATTGACTCACGCACCCCCTGTGGGTTCATGAACCCCAGTTAGGGAACCCCTGGTTTACAGGGTATAGAACTTCATGATTCAAGTCACCTGTTACTATATAGGAAGAAGAAAAAGAAGAAGAAGAAATATCGAAATAAAAATGAAATAATAACCTGGTCTTTATCGTCCGTAACGTGGTTGAAGGTGTTGGTAACCTTATTTTCTAAGTTATATATTTTTTGGTTTCCGACACTTGCTGAAATTACGAAACTGCTTAAAACGCGTGACTCGAGTAAACATCCTTCTTCTCCCTCTTCTGCGCACGGAGGACGTGTTGTTATCTCTTCAGTGGCAGTAATTGTCTAAAAACGAGCGAGGGGGGGGGGGGAGTATAAAAAACATCAATTAATGGTTCCGACGCAACAATAAAATAATATTGATGACAGAAAATGAGGGAATAAAGGTGCAAACTTTGATCTGTTAAGCATCCCTCTTCATATATTACTTTACTCCCCTTGCACTCAACCAATTTATCTGCGTCCCACACTCCCCCATCTCACCCCACCCAATGACCAACCCAAATCAACTCACCCATCCACCCTTCTTTCCCATGCTTGAAAATATACTCAAGTATATATGTATTTTTGTATGTATTTTTTGTATGTATTTTTGTATGTATTTTTGTATATATGTATTTTTGTATGTATTTTTGTATATATGTATTTTTGTATGTATTTTTGTATTTATGTATATATGTATTTTTCTTTCTCTTTCTTGGGAGTCCTTTACCTTGTTAAGCCTGAATTGGCTTTTTAGAGGACTTCCCTCCACATGTATATATTTATGATCTGTGGAAAATCAAATAAATAAATCAAATCAAATAAATCAAGTATAGACTATAATAACACTGACCTGAAAGAAACTTGTGTCTTTGTAAAGCACAAACTGAACTCTGGTTGCGTCCTTGATGGCTTCCTTTGGAATGACGATTTTCGTTTTAGTATCATCGGCGCCGTCATCATCATCACCATCGTTATTAGTATCATCAGTGTTTCCATTCTTCTGTGAACGAAGCAAAACAAATGTTTCTGACGTGTTAAGGATTTACAAATGGCATTTCCATACAGGAAAACAATTAAGATTCAGATATTCACCACTCCCCCCCCCCCCCCAAAAAAAACCCTACTGGTTTGAATGAAGTATATTAGAGGTTGGGTGACTGACTGGGGTGATTTAAGGGAGTGCAATGGTCCCTCCGTCTTATCTTGTGACGCTATTGTTAGTGTAAGCTCAAGCTGAAAATATGTATTCAGTAATAACAGTGTATAGTATACCATATAAATACTGTTGAGAACTTTTTCAAAGACACTTTCATTTACATTTCTAGCCATCCCCCCCCCCCAAAAAAAAAATAAAATAAAAGAAGAATAGTAATAAAAACAACAACAACAAGAATGCATAAAGGAAATACTAAAATGAAATTTAAGCAAGTGTTTATGGAGCATATACATCTATATCCATCATTGCATTGTTCTGATGGGGGTGGGGTGGGGCGGTGGGGGGGGGGGGGGTTGATGGTGTACAAGGTGTATAGGTGCAAGTCTCACATGTATGTTGAAATTATTCATTTTATGACAAACTGAATCGTTAATTCCCCAACAAACACAAGGAACCTTTGAGTAATAACAGCTAGCAAGTGGTCTTGCTTTAACCAATCACTTCCATATTTGTATCAGTACTCGATATGGGTTTTTATAAGCTTGTTGCTGACCACCGAGATATCGCAAACACAGCTAACTGTTTACGTTTACATGGCCTGGTAGTTGATTTCTCTTACTTGTAGCACCAGAGTGACTGCTTTCTAATCTTTCTCGGGTACTAACGTACAAAACACATTATATCACCGTCCGTCATGGTCTGTGATAGCACACAATATAAAAACATGCAGGTTTAATCATTCTACTCGTTATCCGTCGTACTCGAGTATGTTTTCCTTAATCGTATTCAGGATATATATACTGATACTCAAAGAAAGAAAATCTCTTGGATTTCGTACTCATAGGCCTACTCGGAGTATGTAAATGTTACGTACTCGTACCCGGGGCTTTGTACCCATACTTGGAGCATTGTGAAGGTAGTCAAAAGGAACCTTATGTACTCTTTCTCGGAGTTAGCCACGTTTACGTACACGTGCTCGAGGCTTTGTACCCATACTCGGAGCAGTGTACACGTAGTCAAAGAAACCTTATGTACTCGTACTCCAAGTAAGCAGATTTTACGAATCCTGCTCGGGTCTTTGTACCCATACTCGGGGCATTGTACACGTAGTCAAAGGAAACCATATAATGTACTCGTACTCGGAGAAACTAATTTGCTCGTTCTCGGGGCTTTGTACCCATACACGGGGCATTGTACACGTAGTCAAATGAACCTTATGTACTCTTTCTCGGAGTTAGCTACGTTTACGTACACGTGCTCGAGGCTTTGTACCCATACACGGAGCACTGTACACGTAGTCAAGGGAACCTTATGTACTTGTACTCGGGGAAACTAAATGGCTCGTACTCGGGTCTTTGTACCCATACTCGGGCATTGTACTCGTAGTCAAATAAGCCTTATGTACTCGTACTCCGAGTAAGCAGATTTTACGTAATCCTGCTCGGGTCTTTGTACCCATACTTGGGGCATTGTACACGTAGTACAAAGGTACCTTATAATGAACTCGTACTCTGCGTAAGCAGATTTTACGTAATCCTGCTCGGGTCTCTGTACCCATACTCGGAGTATTGTACACGTAGTCAAAGGAAACCTTATAATGTACTCAAACTCGGACTAAGCCAAGTTTACGTACTCGTTCTTGGGACTTTGTACTCGTACTCGGGCATTGCACTCGTTCTCATACTTGTACTCGAGGCATTGTACTCATACTCGGAGTAAGGAGTGTCTCTGCGCTTTTGTACTTGTAATAGGCAGTGGCGGAGCGTCCATACAGTCAGGGGGCGAATGCCCCCCCCCCCCCCTGACGGACTCAAACGGACTGCTGGCGCCCTTTTCAGCTTTTTAACACTTTTTTCTTATTCGCGATTATTGACTTTTTTATTGCGCTCTCATCTACCTATTGACATTTGTCACATTCTCTTGCTGTAATTTTCTGACAAAATATGCTCTAACGGCTATTTATTCTACGTTTATCTGCAAATTAGCAAGGCCCGGAAAGGATCATTTCCGGCGATCTAGGGAGTATCTTTACTCAAACAAATTCTGTACGCTC
Source organism: Apostichopus californicus (assembly GCA_020650975.1). NCBI lineage: Eukaryota > Metazoa > Echinodermata > Holothuroidea > Aspidochirotida > Stichopodidae > Apostichopus > Apostichopus californicus. Next base: position 8,211 of record JAIPMN010004332.1, on the reverse strand, counting down.
CGCGCCAACTCGTGGCGCTCCGCTTAGATAGTGTCGAAAGCGCCCCTACAGACCATTCTCGCCCCCTCTGACCGATACCCCTAGCTCCGCCACTGGTAATAGGGGGTTTGCGTTCCACTGGTAAATGTTGCACACACACTATTAGTCTATACTCCGAGTAACCAGTTGTAATTAATGCAACTAACCTTGCTCTCCTCTTGTGGGAACTGGATGTCTGACTGTCTCGTTTCTTCGTTTACTTTAATGATAGCTACATCGAATGTCTCTGACTTGGATGTGTAATCCTCACCCTGAATTTGTACAGACATCACTGTCTCCTCTACCGCTTGGATGATTCTTAATTTAAGAAAAAGGAGGAATAATCCTATAAAAGCATACTTTTCAAAGTGGGATGTAGGAACAAGATTCTGTCCCCAGCTCACTTCTTATATCTAGGAATACACTCCGTGCCAAAGCTGAATCCCTTGTGTTATCAAACAAAGTGGCATACCTTAATAATAGGTCTAATGTTTGACGTGAAAGTGAAAGTGGCGTGAAAATTTTTAAATAAAAGAGTGAGATTTGTACATTTTATAAAAGTAGAAATTTGGACATAAAAAGCCCCCCCCCCCCCAGCCCCACCTCCCCCGCCCTTCACCTTCTGATACGGTAGCTTCATATGGTACTGTACTAATCGTTCCACATAGATTTCCCTTATTGAGTACTTTTCAAATTTCTCAGTGATTAGGAATGGCTTAGTTGGTTTGCAGGGGGCCGAAGAGACTCCACGCGAGCAATGTTGATGAAGCTGAACACTCTTGTTTGAAAACGATAAACACCCCTAATATTTATTCTATACCGGTTATACCCATATAACTGTGTATAAAACGTATATACATGTTCGAATAAACAAATAAATATTTGTAAAAAAATGAGGAGATGTGATACATAAAGATTTATACCTTGAAGAGGTTTTAGCTTTCATCTGTGCCTCCATGAGTTCTGTTTCGCCAGCAAGTAATAACTGGTTCACCGTCACAAAGAGATTATCTAATACGTCTTCGGTTTCATTTTCGACTCCTCTTAGATTCATGGAAACAGCCTCGAAGACTGTTACAGCATTTTCAACATCCTCTTCTTCCAGCCTCTCTGACTCTTCCGTCAACTCTACCAGTTCCTCAGACACGTCCATGAAATTGTCTACAAAATGGAATAATTTAATATCGTTTTAACGATATATCGTTAAATCGACGAATCGTTGATTGATTTTTCATTGATGGATTGATTCATTCATTCCTTCATTCGTTCGTTCGTTCATTCGTTCGTTCGTCCATTCATTCATTCATTCATTCATTCATCCGTTCATTCGTTCATTCGTTCATTCGTTCATTCTCTCGTCCATTCCTTTATCCATTCGTCCTTACGTAGTACGTCCATTCATTCATTCCTTCATTCGTTCGTTCGTTCGTCCATTCATTCATTCATTCATCCGTTCATTCGTTCATTCGTTCATTCGTTCATTCTCTCGTCCATTCCTTTATCCATTCGTCCTTACGTACGTACGTCCATTCATTCATTCGTTCGTTCGTTCATTCGTTCGTTCGTTCGTTCATTCATTCATTCAATCGTTCATTCGTTCATTCGTTCATTCGTTCATTCGTTCATTCTCTCGTCCATTCCTTTATCCATTCGTACGTTCGTCCATTCATTAATTCACTCGTTCGTTCGTTCGTTCATTCAATCGTTGCTTCATCCATTCTTTCGTTCGTTCGATTATTCATCCATTCATTCGTTCGTTCGTCCATTCATTCATTCGTTCGTGCGTTCATTCATTCGTTCGTTCGTTCGTTCGTTCATTCATTTATTCATTCTTTCGTTCATTCATTCGTTCATTCCTTCATCCATTCGTTCGTACGTTCATTCATTCATCCATTCCTTCATTCGTTCATTCATTCGTTCCTTCATCCATTCGTTCGTTTGTTCGATCATTCATTTTTTCGTTCGTTTGTTCGTCCATTCATTTGTTCGTGCGTTCATTCATTCCTTTGTTCATTCATTCGTTCATTCATTCGTTTATTCGTTCTTTCGTTCGTTCGTCCAGTCCTTTATTCGTTCGTACGTTCATTCAATTCCATCCATTTTGTAGTTCCGAATTGAGATTGGGTTAGTTTTGTAGGACACGGCTCGTCAGTTTTGATTTTTGTTGTTCTAAATTTCAGCTTCATGAGTAATGAAACCATCTGTCAAGGCCTGACAAGAAGGAGACGGGGATTGGAGGGCGGGGGTGTCGGGGGACAACAGCCTTGACATCCGGGGTAAGTAGTAGTTTCGAGAAAATGTGAAGTGTAGGGGTCAACATTGCCAAACAAAATACTGATATTCATAAAATGCTGAAGGAAAAACTGGAAAATTTGTTAGGCTTGGGTAGATATTGACCCTCTTATGGGGCCACATTTATATATTGCTGTACCTGGGCCAGGTTGCTCTTTGCTACGCCACTGGTGGCACGTATATATTTACCTGTTGTGACATTTTCTTGGGCAAGTATCTCCAAACCCTGAGATATTGTGATGCAATTTGAATAATCTGGACTCATCCAGACTGCAGACTGTCCATTAAGTGTACTAATAGATAAAAAACAAAATCCGAAAGATACATGTAAATATATGGAAGTTAACGGATAAAGAGGCAATGTTATTCGAACATAAAAGAAAACCCCTGCGGTATTTCTGTTCATTACACACCTTTTTTGATTCGATAATGAAAGAAAGTAAATAAAACAATCCAATATTGTGGGAGCGTTGTGGTCAAGTGTTTAAGGCATTGGACTCGTGATCTAAGGATTGCAGGTTCGAATCCTGGCCAGATTATTAAGTTGTGTCCTCGGGCAAGGCACTTTATCTCCATTGCCTCTCTTCACTCAGGTGTATAAATGGGGACCTGTGAGATAAAACTGTCAGCTGGGCGCGGTTTAGCTGCTGCCATGTAGAGAGATTGTCTCTATATTTGACAGGTTATCGTTGCCCGGGGTAATATTGTAAAACGCCTCTAGCCTTTGGGAAAGGCGCTTTATCAAAATATGAAATTAAAATTATTATTAAAGTAAAACTTTAAATTAACATTATCCAATTTGCACATCGCATGTTCTTGATGTCGAGGATAAAAGTCGTCGGAGTCTATGGTGCTTCTTTTGATTTTTGTTTCAATAGGGCAGAGTTTGGGAAGCGGAATGTTCTCCGTCACACCCACTCGCTCAAAGGTTGCAAGGAGAAGCACAATTTTGCCAATAAGTTAACTTCATTTGTGTTCTTTGATATGGAAGGGACGGGGGTTACCTCCAATTTGCCGAATATTTTTCTTGGCTGCGTCTTATAATTAGTACATAATGTTATAGGATTACACTCACCACCTCCTCGTAGCGTTTTGCGAAAGACCATCTCTTGTGAAAGGACACTGTACAACCACCTCTAGTCCGACCATCGTCCGTGGCCATTCGACTTCACCGTAGTTACCATCTTCCTCTTCCTCCTGATCCTGATCCTCCTCCTCCTCCTCCTCCTCCTCCTCCTCACAATAAAGTACCATTGGTGTTGTCGTGACTACTTCTGTCGTAAGATCATTCTTAGAGGTGGTTGTTAGTTTGATCCCAGAAGTCCTGTCAACTTCAGTTTGTGTTGACGACATAGCCGTAGTCGATAACTCAGTTGTGGTTGTCGGTTTAGACGTTATTTCAGTGGTGGTCGTAAACATGGTAGTCGTTGTTTGAGCTACTGTAGTCGTAAGTAGTGTCGATGTGGTCATGCGTGGTGTCGATGTGGTCATGCGTGGTGTCGATGTGGTCGTGCCCGTTGTCGATGTGGTCGTGCCTGGTGTCGATGTGGTCGTGCCTGGTGTCGATGTGGTCGTGCCTGGTGTCGATGTGGTAGTGCCTGGTGTCGATGTGGTCGTGTCTGGTGTCGATGTGGTCGTGTCTGGTGTCGATGTGGTCGTGCCTGGTGTCGATGTGGTCGTGCCTGGTGTCGATGTGGTCGTGTCTGGTGTCGATGTGGTCGTGCCTGGTGTCATGGTAGTTGTCATCTGACTCGTAGTTATCGGTGTTGTCGTTATCGTTGGTGTTGTTAGCCTTGTCGTGGTGTCGGGAATTGGTTGTGTAGTGGGACTGGTCGTTGTAGTAGGTCTCGTTGAAGTGGTAATACTTGTTGTTGGTTGAATGGTGGTGGTACTTGGAATCGTAGTTGTGAGTTTGTTTTCAGTGGTAGATATGAACGTCGTTTCGAAATCGTTCGAAGGAGTTGTTGGGTTGGTTGTTACTGTCGTGGTTTGTGGTGTCGTTGTCAAAATGGTTGAACTTGTGGTTGTCATCATCGTTGTCGCCTTTGTAGTCGCTGTGGTTATTTCAGGAGTAATTATTGGTGTCGTAACGTAGGTAGTATATGTCGTCGTCGGTGACGGTGTCTTGCTTTGTATAGTTGTAGTTTCTGTGGTAGACACGGATGTTGTCGGTACCGATGTAGTTTTTTGCAATGGTGTTGTAGCTGTCGTTGTCGTCGGTGCAACTGTGGTTAGCTGTGTCGTCATTTTAGTAGTGGTTACAACCGGAGTAGATGTAAGTGGTTGAGTTGTTGGGTTTTCTGGTATAAAAGGGTAGCCCTGAGGATAGTAATTATCTGGGAACAAAAAAAGTCAGAATTAGTTCAACCTGCCAACGGTATCAAACATACTTAACGTTATTGCAGATCATCTATTTGTTCCACTGTTTGTATATGCCTTGTTGTTGTTGTTGTTATAAAGAGGCATTAGGCAGTCTTTGTTTTAATTCATGAACTGTGTTGCCAGTAAATACTAAGTGAATATGTTTTTTTTTTTCAATATTCTTTCTGTGAAGAAACAAGAGACCATGCCACCTCTAAAATGAATAACGCATAATATAGAATACGTGTACTTCACTGTTAGTAATATACTACAATACTAAGACCGCAGAAGTGTCTGTGATATGGGAAGAGTGAACAACTTTAAGATAAACAGCATGTGATATTATGCATATATCTACCGTAGTGTACAGTAATAAAAAGGAGGTGTCACATCTCTTTTAACATGGCGAGAGGAGTTTTCGGGCACTACACAGCCGGGGGGCGTATTTTTTTCCCAGGACGAACGTGGGCATCGGCCAATCAAATCCCTGGATTCCAAACATGTGACGCTTTATCAAAAAACATGTTCTGAATCTTTTTTCCTAGTTTTGACCCCAGATTATGAACAACAATCCTTTATTTTCATAAAAACTGGATCCCTAACCCACTTTCTAAACCCTAACTCTGATTTCAAACAAATTTGTAAATTCCTGAAAAACCTGAAACCCACGTTCGTCCTGGGGCCCGGGTGAAGTCGGTTACCCCGGGGAAATATGGGATACTGCGGGAAACGCGGTATCTCGTAAAAATAGCTTTTTAGTGACGCAAATAATCAAGTGTACGGAAACTTAATAAAAGAACATTTTCTGTAATAAAAATTTGGCGGTTGAGTTGGATTTTACAAATGCCGTAATTTGAACTTTCCACCTGAAAGATAAAGTGAATCACCGCAGGTTTTGAATTAAAATCTAGAAATTGTGTGTCAGAATATCACGTCGAACTTTCGCCTTTCTCTATCGCAGTTTTTATGGAGCATTTTCTTGTTAATGAGTTAACATTCTTGTTGTCGTTAGATAATGTCATACAATAACCACGAGGTCAATCCACAGAGCTGCATATCTTATCGCAATATCACTTTAATGATAATTTATGGAATACATAAGTGTTTTTTTCTATTTTTTTTTTTGTAACATCACGCCATATTCATGGACGCCTCACTGATCAAAGCACCATTTGTATCTCTACTACTTGAATCCTGTCATCATTGTATCTATAAACATCGTAAGCTTATATTAAGTCGCTTCAGCATTTGCCATTGTATTCATAGCAAATATATTATTCACTGGTTACCCTCGATTGAAGGCCATCAATGCATAAAGTCCCAGCACGATGCATCTTCCTACCAAATTTAAAGAAAGCATCTTACAAATACATTCAAGCGAATAAGCGCGTGGACACGCACAAGGTTGCTCATTAAGTGTATACGAACGCGCCTTTGGAAATCTTATTGTGAAAAAAACATGCGTGCGTGTACTGGTATACAAATAATGAATGGTTATGAGTGCAATAGTGCAAATATTTCATGAGTTGAAAGATGGAATGTTCCATTCAACGAGGCGCAGCCGAGTTGAATGGAACAAATTACACCTTTCAACGAATGAAATATTTGGCATATTGCACGAATGGAAACCATTCATTATTTGTTTTATACAACACCTTCAAATTTGGATATAATTGGATGTAAAATGAACTCATGCAACAGATTGTTTTGAACAGACAGGTTTCTCTGCTCTCTTATACCATTGAAAAAAGTGCTATCAAAAAAGTATAACGCATGGTTCTATTTCATAGCGTGCAATAGAGCGGATATTGCATGCAATCGACGCGCAATTGACCAATCAAATGGCCGGAATATAATTAGGTATTGTATAATATCACCTGCTTCTGTTAAACCAGGGAGTTGTTCCATAACCACTTACTCCCTGGTTTAACAAGTATACAGAATTGCGTACGACGCTTTACAAAATATTTGATTGCTTGGACTTAGCGCAAGGATAACAAGATGGCAATCCATTGGACTTGCAGATCTCATCTCTTCTATGATGGAATGGATCTACACTGAACTTTGACCTCGACTCTTAGCAATTACATAAGTTCTATTTTAATTTGTTTTCCAATTATTCCTTACATATCTTGTGGTTTATTATTTTTTCCAACGCAATGGCTAAATATAGTTTTGGGTATTTTAACTTTGATCTATGACGTCACCAATTACCCAAACACGAGTTTACAGTACATGGCCAGGTACCATGTGAGGCACCAGTTAACGTTGAACGTGATCGGAGTTACGGTCTAGAAGGAGTTTGAACGTAATCGGATTTACGGTCTTTGATAAGTTTGCGACACACTTTTTTTTCGCACAAATTAGGCCAATTTGACGTTTGACCTACATTGACCTTTGACTCCAACCCTTAACAACCACATAAGAACTATTTTAAAATTTGACCCATTATTCTCTACATATATTGTGGTTTAATAACTTTTTCCAACATATATAATGACAAGTAGGTAATGCCTAAAAACAAAGTTTTAGCAGTATTTGATCGTTGACGTCTGATCTTTGATCTATGACGTCATCAATCACGCAGGCACAAGTTTACATGTTCAGACACCTACCCACCAATTGACATTTGACCCCAAACACCTAACTCTGTCCTATATTAAAATTGGTCTCATCACTCTCTACATATATATCTTGTGGTTGCTGACATTTTCATACACGTTGACAAGCAGAAAATTGCTAAAAACCAATTTTTAGGTTCTTGACGTTTGACCTATGACGTCATCGATCACGCAGGTACGAGTTTAAAATGTCAGTCACCGACCCACCAAGTTTGAACTGGATAGGACTTATGGTCTAGGAGGAGTTTGCGACACAATCACACTCACAGCATTTGACTCTCCCCAGATATGGACTTCCGATCAGCCTCGGTTACCGCACCCTTCGGGACTACTCATGAACACTAATAATTACCATAGCAACCGTTGCTATGGCAACTGACAATATGGCCACACTAGGCCCAACTGACCAACGAACTATCATATGTAATCCTCCCTGTGGGATCGATGAAATACAGAAGAATCCTCAACAGATACAACATAAAATTGTTTCTTTAATCAAAAAACAAAAGAGCTGAATATTTTACCCAAAATGGCAGTTTCTGGATGATTGCAGAAATTTCCACGACAGCAGAATATGCATTGTGAAGGATTACTGCCGAAACATCTTCCCGCATTGGAATTGATCTTATTGCATTCACTTTGGGTACTGCAGCCTTTGGTGATCGACTTAACTTCACCTTTTTTGCTGATTGTATTCATGCATATTGGTGTGACTGTGGTCTGCGTGGAAAAAAATATTAATATGCATCCATAATCAAATATACACATAGAGAATAAAGATCTTACATTCCCTGTGAGATAAACTTCCCGAGTCATAAACGGGAATACAATTTGTGTGGGATACGTAAAACATTCGACCATAATTCAGGTTTTCACGGCTTAGTTCCCATATACGCATAGACCTAACATGAGAAACTCA
>JAIPMN010004331.1:0-12268 GCA_020650975.1 Apostichopus californicus | reverse complement strand
TCTCCATTTTTAATTTTCACCCACCCCCCCTGTCTGTTAGAATCATCGGTTACAACTCAACGGAAGGAGAAGAAGATTTGGCATCGAGTAACGGTGTGCGGTGGAAGTCTGTCTACAAGACGGTCCTCAATCAGCTAGAAAAATTAAAAGACGGCTCGGCATTTGATAGTAAAACTCTCCAAGGTCACACGGCACGGGTTTATGCCCTGAATTACTTCAACGGCAAGATAGCATCAGGTAACCGACGACTGTGTGTAACTAAAGTCAGGTTTTAAAGGTCCACAGACATCTAATGAACATTGTTGTTCTAATCACTCTTGACAGGCATTAGACACTATGAAAATAGCTGCAACTTCCATCAAAATTCATGAAAGACTGACCATTTTACAAAACTTTTCTCAATTCTAGTTTTACTTATGAATAAACATTAGCTAATTATTGGAGTCAGGAATCAAAGGTCTACGGTCTAAGGGCAAATTGGGTAGGTCTCAGTAGTACGTTAAGGAAGAATCTTAGGAGTATAATTTTGGAGATTGGGTGAAGTGTGTAAATCCGTTTGTCCTAAATGGAGACTATTTCTGTGTGTACAGCCACTGCCATGAGATTATGATTGATATAAAGTTGGGCTCAAGTTTGGTTTTAGGTATTAGAAATATGAATATTACATTCGAATTCAATTTCATGTCAATTACTCCCCCCTCTCCCTGCCACCAGGCTCTCTGGTCATTATTGTTTTATCTATTTACTTATTTACTATTTTTTGTATCACCATAGCTTTAATGTATTTTTCTATCCTTTTATAAGTTTTATGGTATATACCTTTTAGGCGATACTTTTGTCCTATTTGCTTTTGAATGTTTCCTGTATTTTAAAGGTTTACTGTATATTAATTGTTTCAATTCCTGTAAAGTATTTTTTGTATCACCATAGCTTTAATGTATTTTTCTATCCTTTTATAAGTTTTATGGTATATACCTTTTAGGCGATATTTTTGTCCTATTTGCTTTTGAATGTTTCCTGTATTTTAAATGTTTACTGTGTAGTAATTGTTTCAATTCCTGTAAAGCGCTTCGAACAGCGTTGCTGATGAACGCGCTATATAAGTACTATTTTATTATTATGATTTTATTATTACTTATCTTGCTTACAGGATCTGACGATTTGACCGTTCGGTTGTGGGACGTCGACTCTGGTCAGTGTCTAAGAATTCTCAACACCCACACCTGCGCAGATGTCAAATTCGACGACAGGAAGGTTGTCACGGCTTCCTTTGACAACACCGTTGCATGCTGGGATTGGGAAACTGGAAACAGGATGCAACATTTTGTAGGACACACTGGTGCAGGTAAGAATGTATCATGCAAGGGTCTTCAGCAGGATATACTAAAAAAAAATTATAATAATAAAAATAAATATATATTGTGACTGTAGTGTTTCAAACCAGGACTAGTATTGTGTAATTTTGTGGTAACCTCGGACATTATTCCCCCCTACCACTAAAGATCGGTTTGGAAGCACAGGTTAAAATGTGTTGTGTCAATTACCCAATAGGTTATGGAACCGCCATGTAGAGCTTGTGAATGGGGGGGGGGTGGGGAGGTGGAAGTGGGTTCCAATCTCTCGGTAGACGCTGGAAGTTTCGTACAGATCTGGATTTTTCAAGTCGTTTTCAAACAGTCATAGTTGTGACCATTGTTTTTCATTTTTGGAATGTTTTTGTCTTTCGTTTTAATCGTTTTAGTCTTCTGCGTGGATTACTGCGATGCCCTGCAATTGCTAATCAGTGGGTCGGCCGATATGTCTGTCTGTATGTGGGATCTGGAGAAGGGAACCCTTCAGCACAGATTAACGGGCCATACAGAATGGGTCATTCAGGTAAGCCAAAGATCCTTGTTATTAATGAAATGGTTGGCTATGTCTGCCCTGACTTTCCTAAAGATTTGATCCCAATAAATGGATCATACAGGCTTTCTGTATGCTGTACATGTGGTGTCATGTGGAGGGGATCATGCGTTGCTCCTATTTGTGAGGTTTCTTAAGATTTGATCCCATTAAATGGATCATACAGGCTTTCTGTATCCTTAACATGTGGTGTCATATGGAGGGGATCATACATTGCACCTATTTGTGAGGTTTCTTAAGATTCGATCCCATCAAGTGGATCATACAGGCTTTCTGTATCCTTTACATTTGGTGTCATGTGGAAGGGATCATACGTTGCTCATATTTGTGAGGTTTCTTAAGATATGATCCCATCAGGTGGATCATACAGGCATTCTGTATCCTCAACTTATCTCTCCGTCATATCTTGCAGTTGAAATCAAGTTGATAGATAACATTGGAGTTAATTTTTTTTTGTTTTTTTTCTCTCAAATCTTACAGGTTTTGATTGGTTGGTGTACAGTAGATAGTGACTTGTTTCAAAGCGGAGACTGCATTATATTTAGCATGGACAAAGTAGAAATACGGGTAAGTCTGAAGAAATTGATGTGAATTTTCAACAACAGTTTACAATCTATCAGTCTTGTTTTGATTCTACGCCCTTAAACGTTTGTAGTCTAGCAAAAAGAAATGACCTGCACTTGTACTCTAGTTCATACCAAGTACTTGTACTCTGTGTGTTCATTCTCGTACTGGCAGTTTTGTTACGATGCCAAAGGCTCAGTAACCTTTGCGTTCGTGCTGGCATGGGTATGTGTGTGTGTGTGTGCGTTTGTTTTGTATTCTGACCGAGGACTTGAACAAAAGAATTCCAGGTCCTCGGATGTGAATTCTAAAGATTCACCACGTCCTCGAAAGAATTCTATTGTTATGGGGTATTTTTAAGGTTAGGGTACGTGGATTTGAACAATGGAAAAAACAATGGGGTCCTCGGTCTGAATGTAAAACACACCTGTGTGTGTGTGTGAATGTCACGGTTAGCTTGTAAACAGGTTATCTCAACAACCACAAGGTGAATCAATCATGGTAGGTAGCTGCCCCATGATTTGTAGATGTGCCCTAATGTTTGTGGTTGCCATCTCATGAATATTAATGATTGGGCAGGCCTTAACATAAAATTCTTTAAAAATATGGCAGATTTTTTTTTAATGAAATGTGGTTAGCATACTGGAATTTCATATTTTTTTTTAAAACATGGAAACTGTGATATTAAGAAGCACTACAAACTAGGGAGAATAGGAAAGATGGAATGGTTGGGGTAGGGTGGAGGGGTGGCAAAGATTTAGAGGAGAAACAAACCCAATCTTCATCATTATCTGATACAATAGAGTTATGTGTGTTGAACAACTCTACCCCTAAAAACAAAACAAAAGTATTAATTCTGTTTGGCAACATCTCTTGACCATGGTTGGGTTTTCTCCATTGAAGTTTTAGGAACAAAAAGAAACTAAAGATAAATGAATAGGGACTTTGAGGAATGTCCACTTATCATTGTCTAAAGGCATTGAAGACTCGCCCCAAACCGCGTGCCCCGTCTGAAAAAAGGTTAACTTTCCGTTGCTTGCAAGTGAATTTTTTTTCGTGTCGCTACAAAATGCAGACAGTAATGAAATGTGATACCTTGTTATCTTTAATCTGGACCTGAGATGTCCATCGCTGCTATGTACACTGTGTTGTGGGTATTGACCATATCTGCATGTATTGACTGTTCACTAGTGTCTAAATGGTGGTGTCTAACACTTCTATTACACCTCATTCGAAACTAGGTCAGATTACCGGCATGAGACGAGTCTGCAATGCCTTTAAGTTTACTTTCAATTATTTTTTTTTTATTATTGTCATCTTTAATGAGGGTAGTCCTGCTCAGTGCAGAAGCACTGCTTTCCAGAGTGAGCCCTCAAGGTTGTTGTTTTGTTTCTGTTTTCAGCTTTGGTCACTCTCCGATGACCGTTCCTGTAATTTAACAAAGATCTTGTCATATCCCAGTGAGGAGAGAAAGGGACAGACATTCCTTCCCAGATTACAGTTCAACGACAGACTCATAGCCTGTGCATCCGACATCGGCGTCCTACTGTGGAGCTTCCATTCTTTCAAATTGCTAAGGTCGGTCTGCTCCCTAGCAGCAAACATTTCAGTCGGCACGTTTCTAGGCGACAAAATTGTGTCAATCTCGTTCAAATTAATGTCTATCATTAAACTCATGTCAGATCGATTTGTGGACGAGTAATGGCGCTCATTAGCTCTCGCTCGTTAAAGGTTAAATTATATTTCCTTGGTTTAATGGGATCGGCGAATCTTCCTTGTGTCTGTGAAGGCTTGTTTAAGGCTGGGAAGCTATGCATTAAGGTGGAACTTATACACTAGTGATACAACTGATACACTAGTGATACACTAGTGTGCATGTGTGTCACCAAGTTGGAAATATGTTACCGTATCGAAGATCTGAACAGAATGTTTTTTTTTTTTTTTTTATGTATAGTTTACAGCACATTAAAGTGTGCTTGGTTAAACAATTTTAGTAAATTTACATTTAAGGAGTTGTTCTGGTCGGAGAGTATTGTGGTCAAGTGGCTGAGGCAATTGACCGTGCGATCTTAGGATTGCAGGCACAAATCCTGGTCAGATCATAACATTGTACCCATGAGCTAGCCTCTGCCTCTCTTCTCCCTGGAGAAAACAATAGGGACATGCTAGGTAACTTGTTACGTAGTACTGCATTGTGGCTGGGCCCTATGGAATGTCACCCAGGTTTAGTTTCCTAAAGTAACTGTTTGAATTGTACTCACTTGGGTGTGTGCGTGGGTGTGACAAGTTACCAATGACCGGTGAGGGGGGGGGGTTGACTTTTGTAATACCGTGTGAGAAGGCATTTGTCCTTGATACCAGACTGTAAAACATGTCATTTTTTTTAACCTTAACTTATAACAAAAAAACATTTGTTATTATTAAACTCATGGGCTCAACATTCAGGAAGGACATGACTAACTTTTCTTGTCCCCCCTCCTTCTACCCTTGTCCCCCCCCCCCCATCACTCCTCTTCTCATAGCTCTCTTCCACCCTTTTTTCTCCACACCTTTCTGTCTTTGTCCTCCTCCAGTTTATTCCCTACCCCCTTCCCTTAATCCTCAATTTGTCCCTCCACTGTTTATCTCCTACCTCTCCTCTTCCCCTGTTGGTTTCTTTCTTTCTTCTCTCCATCCCTTGTCTACTAATCCCCTTTCATCCATCTCTTTTTGTTCACCATGCTCATTACCCTGTCTGTATACTGTGTGTGTTTTTGTCCCTTCTGTTACTGTTACTTGTCATTTAGCCTCTGAAGAAGATCCTGCTAGGATCGAAACGTCAGGCCAACTTACTTTTACACATTCTCCTACACAGGCTCTCTAGTGGATAAGCAGTTTGCTAACAGTTTTATTTTATTTTGAGTTATTTATTAACAAATGTTTTATGATGTTGTCCTGTAGGAGGATCAGTATTCCAGACTGCAGTAATGTTTTCTTGCTGGGATCTGGTTCTATCTTCACCCTCTTACTCGATGCGAACAGCCTACACATCCTGGATAGCCACTCACAGACCATTATGTCGTCATGGAAACTACCCTTGTGTAGAAAATCAAAGCGAGGCTCAAATTTCATTGCAGGTAATAAAGGAAACCACAGAGGAAATGTATCGCTATGGTTACGGTCCAAATGATTTTACCAATTACTTTTTAGTGTTTATTTTGTTATTTTGACCTTTTAAGCTATTGTCAGGTTTTCAATGTTTTGACGTGATTTATACAATAATTTTTGTTAAATTACCTTTTTTCCTCTTTTTTTATTACTCAAAAGTACACAGGTGAACTAATCACAGAAGTGACTGGCAAAGGTGAACTATTTAAATGAGAATGGACATAACTCTGAAACAATATATGGAATAATTGGATAAAATTAATCTGAATCAAGACAAAGGGGGGGGGGGGCAGTAGATAAAGGCTCAAAGAAGTAATATTAAATATAAGGTAGAGTGCGGAGTTTTACTTTATATAGTTAATATTTGGCTTTTGACATATTAAGGATGATAACCTATCTTCAGCTCTAAAAAAGCAAGGAAATAAAAGTCATTATATAATCTCCTAAATACATCGAGTATTTGGTTACTTTTAAATATACAATTCTTCTTTTACTCACAGGTGACGTGAGATGGCTGAATGGTATCAACGGTCAGAACGAAAAAGGACTCGTCTTCGCTGCCAGTACACCGGATCACAGCCTGCACATGGTACGCTGGAGAACTCAAAAAAGATGAGAGCAATGCATCATGGGATTGTGTTAAAATTACGAGCCTTTAGTCTTGCCGAAAAGATTGTTTAAGACGCAGCAGGATTATGTGTGGTTACGTCGCTCGATGTTCTTTCAGTTCCGATGCTCGTTGTTGCCTGTCAATGTCGAAAGGAGAAGGTCCAGATATGACCCACGTGAGAGACCGATCGGTTGTCATTATATTCTGGAAGGTCATTTGGTCAGTCACGATTACAAGACGATGGATGGATCGTTATCTGTCCGACTCTTCGGACGAATATGGATATGAAGCTGGTCAGTGTTGTAGTCAGATTACTCGATACTTGTCTGATAAACTTAGACGATACAGTAACTTGTAGGATTAACCGAGTAATTATATCTGATCGAGGACTTATATCTGATTAACCGAGTACTTATATATCTGACTCATCTGCAACTCTCAGACTAGTTGGCGAGTTAGCAGATCTAAGGTGTGGTCTGATTACTTTACACTTGTCCGATAAAGTTAGAGCACTATCTGATTAACTGAAGTGGTAACAGATTAATGAATGGCCTAGGCCAATGCATGAATCACTTAGGTGTGATGTGATCCCATGAGGGCCATGTGATGAACTGAGTACTGAGTGTTAACTGATTAACAGCCTAGTCTAATTACTAACATTTACAGGAATGATGCAATTATGTACAATGGTTGAACAAACAATGTCAACATAAATGTGTGAGACATAAATCAGTAATTAGTTTCTGTCATATGATTGTAAACAATTAGGACTCTTAGAATGAGGGTTAATCACGTTATCATATATGCCCTTGTGCTCTTCCACAACGGGGGGGGGGGGGGGTTGTTGAGTCAAGTTGCCTTCAGTCGGGATCAAAACAAACTGCAAGGGATCTATGAGTCTGTCATTGGGATGTGTCATGTCATCTGTAAACACTGAAGTCACGTTTAATTGTGGTGAAATTATTAAAATTCTACAAATGTTCCTCAATTAATGTATTAAATGTGTTTTACATCAAACATCAAACACAGGTGCTAAAGATCCATTTGTTGTAAACCTCTAGCAGCGGTCCTAGCCCTGAGGTATCGAATGTGTTATGTCAGCCATGAACACTGGTGCTAGCTATATGTATGTATCAACTCATATCTTATTTACTTTGTCTACACAGTGTGGTAAAACTTTATTATAAATCATAACAATAAATTACCAGGAAGAGTTAGCTACTCATGGCAGAATTTGAGATGATCTGAATTGAGACGATCTGAATTGAGATGATCTAATTTGATCCTAAGTAGGGGCGCTGAGATCCAGGACCAGCCTGGACCTCAGGATCCTTCCCATCCCCTCCCCCACCCCCTTCGTCAGAGTTGCACTCTGCTGTTAAAGGTAGTCAGTATAGGCCCCAAATTAAAGTACGCTATAATTGCTAGAAGTTTTCAAAAAGTATGTTCCTGGAGGTCTTTACTCTCCAGATTGTTCTCAGACATTTTTAAGGAACACACAAGATGACTGAATGTCCCAGTGAGGAATATTTCCTCGAAGGTTGTAATGAAAACAGTTAAAGAATTTTGACCAAAGGTGACCATACTTGAATGTCTAGCTTATTTGAGGCCAGTACAGCATACCTTCAAATTCCTGAAAATTACTGACATATTATCAAATGATCATGGCCAGCTAATGCCAAAAATGTCAAATCCAAAGCTAAACTAAATTTGAATTTGAGATCAAACTTACAGGATGAGCAGCCCCCTCTCCCCCCCCCCCTCCCGCCTTGCGACGGAATCCCAAGACAGGAACAAAAATTAGGATGAACTCCTCATGGAAATAGCATGTAGATAATCTTGCAAAAGCCTTGGTCATGCCAACCGTGTATCTAGGCTATCTTGCAGAGTAATTTTGACAGTAGCATGGCCATTCAAAAAAAAAAAAAAATAGTTTTTTTCAGTATCAAGGTAAATGGTGTTGGTGATTGCATAAAGTACTTATAAAGAGATTTTTTTTTATTATTTTTTTTTATTGCATATATGTACTATATATCATGTGGTTTATTGTCAAATATGAAACAAAGGAAATATTTATGTTTGTCGGCGTCAGGTCATGTCATGTTTGTTGGGATTATTGGGTTAGGTCATTTTTTATGTAGGAGTTATTTATATTCCATGGGAGCATCAGGTGAGCTAATCTCTATTTCCCTTTTCATTTTTGCACTGATGGGTTTTTCATCCAAGGAGAATGAGGTCAGAGGTGACATAACTGCTCATTGACCACGGGAGGGGGGGGGGAAGAAAAGCTCTTGAAGTAGGTTTGGGGACAAAAATCTAGCATATTTTGGAACAGTATGTCATTTTCAGTTTATCATTTCTTTACTGCAAGAAGATACTAGAGATGTAATGTGTATAGTATGTAAAAAAAAGTTTAAGCTATTGAATGTTTTGGGTGAGAGATTTACCGTTCATGTCAACATAAAGTTTATGAAAAGTTGCTAAGGTGAGAAAAAGTAAATAAATCGATAAACCATGTGGAAGATCCCTCTTGGTGTTCATGTTCTTTTGGAGTTTAGATCTTATTATTATCAAATCATGTATAAGTGTATCAAACACCAAATGCAATAAAAGAGAGTTGTAATTCAGCCAATCTCCCTACACGTAAACCATCAACCCTTTAAGCACCTTTTTCTCCAACATTACCCCTCATTTTCTCTGTCCTGACCTCCTCATTCTACCTTATCATCCTTCTTACCCTCTCCCTCCTTCCACCTCTTCCTCTCCCTTCTTCTTCCTCTCCCTTCCTCTATCCCTCCGGCCATCCACCCTCTGATGCTTCATGTTTGATTATTAGCATTGTTATGTTCACTCACCCAGACAGCAATCCACTCAACCATTCATCATTTTGCTGTGGACAGAATAGCTTTAAATCCATAAACCGTAACATTTTGACGTCTCCTATAATTTATCTCTTAGTTATGGGGAAGGTAGAATTCCTTCACTATTGATCCAACACGTTATTTAGCGATACATTTTCCTTACATTTCATTTTGAATTGTGAATTACGCCCTCTATTTATGGCGGACTGCACAGAACATTACAGTTGAATTTTTATATTTCCATCGTGTCTACCCGTCCCCACCCCCCCCCCTCCCCTTCTCCCAACTTCCTCTAGCACGTGCGCCAATTGCATCTTGTACTGCCCCAATATGCTGTATGTAAGGGGTTAACCACGCCATGTCATGTAGCCCTGTTTCCCCTTCAAAATTCAGCATTAAAGAGCCTTTTAGACCTACAAGTTTTTGCCAACGTCAGTAATCGGATCCTTCCTATATTCCATATCAAACAATTTAGGGACATATTTTTTGTTCTATAATAGCCCCAAATTTCACGGCAGATGTTAGTTCAGAATTGCTAACTGTAAGATAACAAAGCAACCTATCTGTGATCAGACATTCCAATGTGAAATTCGTAGAAGTTCCAAGCTTCTAAATTTACTGTTGCACATTTTGTTCTTGTCTGTATGACAAGCTGGCAATTATCTAATATTGTATAAATCTTAAAAATATCTGAAATATATTAACGATACCTTGAATTAAATAGAAAATATCTAGAAATTGGCATGACAAATCATTTTAAAATAAATTATAAATAAATTGTATTCATTTTAAGATATGTTTAAATGAACAGACAATATCGTTCATTCAATTATATTAAGTTCATTAAAATACATCTGCGAATTGACCAAGATTCCGATATATTTGAGGGAATTATGAACATCTTGAATTCATTTTATCTTGAATTTTCTTTAAAATATCTGTTATTCTTTGACATTTAAAATATCTCAATTCTTGATAAAAAATAGAATTTAGAGATATCTGAAATTTCTGTAGAGAATTTTTGCAGATATCTCAAATGTAGTTAATGATATCTTTAATTAATTGCAGATATCATTTAATCAAGATATCAACAAATACAATGATAGCTTGTCGGATACGCTTCACTCACTGGTCAACAGTTATATACAGCCACTGTTCACTAACGGTGTAATCAACATCTGTTTTTCTATTTTTTGTTTTCTTTTTAAAATGAGGCAATTAAAAATTCCTTCATCCTTCAACGTCGCATAGGCTGTTAAATTTAATAACGCTATACCACAACACCGGATACACCGTATATCTTTTCCATTTATACACTTTCCCAATTAAACGCGAAGTCAACAAAGAGAGAATTGAACGAAGATACTTTTTTTTAGCGCAAATCCCTGATACCGTTAACTTATTTCAAAACCAGACCTTTGTTGAAGTGATTACAATGGGTGGGGTCATAAAACCTTACCACAAGTATCACAACAAAAGCTTTATTTGCGGTAGACATTGCGATAGAAAGATGCAGTTTCTAGTGTTTGTAAACAGATTAACGCACGTGTTCTCTGTTTCCCCAAAGTAAGAATTACGAAAGTACTAGCACAGAGAAAGCTGACATGGAACAGAAAAGGGCACAGTAGTCACTTAGGATAGAATATTTATATAGACCATCGACAGGGGTTGTAAGAAAGTTGAAGAAAATGTGTTTGGAAAAGTACGCAACGGACGAAGTTAAGATGATATGGTTGCGAAGGAATACCAAGAGCCTGGGGTGGGGGGGGGGGAGGGGGGGGGGGGTCAGATTGTTTTATTAAAAAAAAAATAAAAAAACGTAAAATAGGAAGCCTATATACACCCAAAAGTATGTGTTTGGGATGAAGTATATGATATAGAATTGGAACGGGTAATTGTGGACCTGGTAGGGTACCATTCATGCTTTTCGAGGTAGTTTAAGGTCAAGCTGTCTTATCAAGTCACTCGGGGTTGGTAATCGTGTCATGATCATACTAGTAGTTACATGTGGTATTCATTATCGACAGTTACTTAAGAAGCATCCCGTTGAGCAAAAGTGATATAAATATTGGAACGTCCATATAGGTCAACTGAAGAGGATGATATGAAGTAACCCCTGATATTAATCGGGGTATACCGTGGCTTCTTGATTGACCCTAGTAGTTAGTTCGATTTTTCTCAATAGTACAACGCATCACATATAGTGAAGGGTATACTGAAACCCGATGCAAAATGACAGAGGTTTGAGTCTTTACCTGGGTCCCGCCGGTTCAAAGTTGCTCGTCAGTATGACCGTGTTTTCATCCCGGGAGTGAGTCCTCGGTTTCTCACTCTCCGCAACCTTGAATAGTTTTGCATCATCACTGATTCAGAATTAATTAGCCTAAAGAAAAACATCGCTACCTGACGGTGGTTGATACATTTTATGCGTAATTAGCATTTACAGCTTATTTCTTTAAATTTGCACATTGACGTTTAATGGTCTACTGTCGAGAAAACAATTTTATGGCGCTGTGTTTTAATGCAGATGACTTTCTCTGAGTTTCACCGAAGGGCTGAGAGGCGGGGGGGGGGGGTATGGTGAAGCCTGACGAAGCTATACCGGGGACGGGGCTGCTTTTAAAAAAAGTATCTCCCGTCACGATCAGAGCCGAATGGTATATTATGTTGATACCTGCGAGAACTGATTCATGAAGTCAGGACTCAGAAAAGTTAAAATCTGAGGGGATGGGGAGGGGGAGGGTGAGGGTGTAAGAAAGCAGGCATGGAAGCAGAAATTTACTCTCATATCATTAAAATCGACAACTTGTTTTACTGACCAAAGCTACGATTGTAATAATGATCAAACAGATCTGATTTCAAGTAAATACTGACCAGCCATGTTCTACGACCTTTGCCATTACTTCAGTCGGATGGGCCAGGAAATAGTTGAAGTGCACTGTTAGAATCGATAATGTCATATTGTAGATAGTAAGTATATAGTGTGGGTTGCACGTGCTATACAGTCCGTCATTTCTGACTTCCGATTGCCTCAATTATATGCACTGCCCAACAGATAGTGTCTATCTCCTTTGTCTCCGTTGTCATATACACTCAGTATTAGACAACATGGCGTCGGCCAGTCACATTATCAGTTGTGCACTAGGCTGATTATTGGATCCATTTGTATATAGATGTATATATA